>OVBW01000682.1:0-19707 GCA_900406355.1 Erysimum pusillum | reverse complement strand
TAAATATAGAAAACTAATATTTGATCGTATCTTAACAATAAATTACAATTTAAAAAAAAAAAAAAATCTCAACAACGACGCTGAAGTTTTCGGTTCTACAACTATATAAAGGCCATTTGGGATGCAGGCATGCAGCGATGCTATTCATGTCATCCCTCATTACCGTCTAATTTTTTATTCTCTCTGCTAATGTTCTTTTACTGTTTATATTCTTTTGTTTTCCTTTTAGCTTACTATGCTAACATCAGTTCTTTTGATTTTTTTAGTGGGCTAAAATGGTTGGCGAGATTCTCTTACATCAACTCCGTTGTCTATCGACTTCACTTCCATTGATCGTCTACTGTTCTCTCCTCGCAGTCTGTTTACTCACTGTAAAATCCATCGTCTACGAGAAATTATAGTATAATAACCTCTGCATTTTTTTGGTTTATTCGGTTAGAAATTTTCTAAATGGCTTGCATTTTACTTTGACATATAAGTTACTACGCATGTATTCTATTCATGCTCATGTTCATATCCATAGCAGTAAATGGAATCCTCGAAATGCAATGGGGTCGTGTCAGAATTGATGATTGGTGGAGAAGCGAGCAATTTGGCTAATCGGAGGGGCCTCTTCGCATCTATTTGCTCTCTTTCAAGGTTTGTTAAAAGTTCTAGCCGGAGTTGACACGAATTTCACAGACAACAGGGTAACCAGGAGCTCCAATTTTCACCTAGATTGATTCTTTTGATTTTTGATTTTATTTTTACTACTTCCTAGGTTTATGAATTTTTTTTGATCCGTTTTTAAATCGTTTTAGTTGTTGTTGTGAAGCCTTTATTAATGATAGGCTCTCTGTGATGATAGGAAATTATGAATACGTTAACTCGAGTCATTTAAGGGTTGGAGTGAGGCGATTAGCTCGGCATCAAAGCACGGTGCCTACTTCGGTTATCTTGAGTCAGAGTATGCATTTGGGAGTTCTTGATACAGCTTTTCATGCTGTGCGTACAACATCACTCTTTGTTGTGTTTTACAAGCCTAGATATATAGAAATGTTCATTACATGATTTTGCTTTATAATACATAGATTGTTAAGGAGTCTTTGATTGGAGAAAAGTTCTCTGTCTTTACAGGATAAACTAATTCATAGTTGGGGTGAAAAAGTATTTGGAAACTATGAAGCATGGATTCTGTCTCGGTACCCGTTTCAGAATGAGAATTGAAGGAGAAGAGACTCCGGAGAGAATGTAAGAATCCATTTCCTCTGATTGTTTTACTTGGTGTTCTTGATTCTGAAAGCTGGAGTGTCTTCATATTTACGGGTACGATTCTGAGAACTGGAGATCTATCTTCACAATGTCCAGCTTCGAAATAGAGGTCATTGCAGGTTCAGTTAACCATTCCACACTTTCATTTTACCAGTTTACTTACTATGTGCTATTTATATAACGTTCTATATTCCTCTTTCTTAGGTCCAATGGGATGAGCCAACTACAGTCCAGAGACCAGACAAAGTTTGACCATGGGAGATTGAGCCTTTCTCGCCAACTTCCCCAATTTCAACCCCTGCTCAATAGCCACAGTCGAAATGCAAGAGGTCAAGAGCTATCGAGCCAACGGTTATTATAACATTTTGATGAATGTTAATATTTGAATTGTCTAATATACTATAAACTAACTAACTCAATACCCAATAAACAAATCATCTAAATTTTATCATTTCAAACCTACGAAAGAAGAGTGAAGTATCTCAATGTACCTTAACCAATGGAGATTCTGACCAAAAAACTCAAGAATCTGTGAGAGAAGAAGCCGCACGAAGAAAGCTTTTGGCCGCCATTGTAATCGTAACACAGACATAGTCTAGTGATAACCACTCTATTGATCTTCGATACGACTGAAGAATGAAGAAACCACACACAATCAAATCCACTGAAATCAAAACCTCAAATGCACATTGAATCCCAAAATCAAAACTCACTGATACTTAGAAGAGCATTTTTATTTTCCGACTCTGATTCTTGCATGGATGGATCAATTGTTCTCCCTTCGAATCAATTTCAATTTCAATTACTTACATTCTTTTGGGGGTAGGTTTCGCTTTTATTTCTTCCAATTGCCAAAAAAAAAAACTTGGAAAAAAAAGGCCCTTTTTTTTTTTTTTTTTTTGTCAGTTTGCCAAAGTTCATTTAAAATGATGTAACTGATTATGTAAACATTGGATAGTATATACAACGTTGGGTTCTGAAATTTACTACTATATATCGAATTTCGACGTGTATGTTCAACTTTTTATCATGAAGAAAGGAGAACTTGTCTACTTCATAGATTCATTAATTAGAACTACAAAATATCACAGGATAAGCAAAGCAAACACTCCAAACTCCTTTATTCAACTGTTTAACAACAACACTTAACTTGTACGCAAAACAAGAAAGACATGAATGGGAAATGAGGAAGCAAACACATAACAACAACAACAACAAAAAGGAAAGACAACGAGGAAGAAAACTGATTAACCGAGAAAGTCTCAGTTCTGAGTTGCTTAGACTTTAATCTTTTTCAGGTTTGCGCCAGATTCCAATTCCATCGCAGGGGCAGAGTCCCGGAATCCATGACACCCCTGAAAACCCTTTCTTCTCACCACACAATCTGCAAAATCTTGAAATCAATCGGAACAACCAAAGTGTTTCTAACCAAAAAGAAGAGTCTAGATCAGTTAAAACAGATATAGATATATCAAATTTTCTTTAAATGGAATGAAAAACAAATAGCACCTAAACTTAACAATGAAACTATGTCTTTTTATTTTATTTTTGGAAACTAAAAAAACAGTAACATAGAAAGGAATCCAATGAATTGTATCAACTGTCCATTAAATGATAGACTTGTAACGGGTTAGTTAGAGAGGCTTAGACCTTAGAGCACGTTTTCTTACTGATTAATATTAAGTGGTTTTTAATTTTTATTCTTATTTCTAACCACTATACTGAGTGGGTAAACATTTGACTTTTTAGTAACCTACCTATTTCCCAAATAACTTAATCACCAATTAAATATTCAATTCAGGAAACTTCTAAAAATCAATTATTTACTAGTTTAGCCATTTAACTAGATTTTTTTGTAATTACCAGGACCGTATCTCCAAACCGGATAGCTAAAGTAATAATCTATACTAGGTCCGTAGGTCGTAAGCTAAAGTAAATTATACTAGGTCTGTCTCCGGTAGGCAGTGTGGGATTATGATTTTTAAAATAATTTTATGATACATAATTTTATTAAAACAATTAGTTGCAAACTTATTTGATGTGATAAATAATAGGTAGTATATTTACAAAATATGAGTATGAGTTAGTTCAAAATCGATATCATAAAAATTGGACAGATTTTATGGTTTTTTTTGTGCAAACATACTTGATTTCATTTAAACCCAAAAGGGAGTAACAATTACAAGTTCTTCAACCTCAAAGTTGGATACATCAAAGTAAAGCAAGAGTTCAATAGAAAACCAAAAAGGGCAAACCTCAAACATCAAAGATAGGTCCATAGGCTCTCGGAGACAAAAGCGACAAAGCAATGTGCCACAAGCGAGGTCATGGTGCGTCGAAGACGCTTTTGCGAACAAATCAGCGAAGTAGAGTTTAGTCACTATCATAAGATTTTGTGACGTTAAAAAGGTATCCTTAGCTTCGGGAGTCACCGGCACGGAGCACGCAAAGATTAGGAAATGATGGCGACTTTTTACCTTAAACGTTGATAGCCAAGGATGAAAGTTCCATAAAAGTGTTCTCTCCATAAAGGAGGAGGATGGTAAAGGTTTCTCCATGGAAAGGGAATGTTGTTTTAACGGTTTCTTATACCTCAAGGAAGAAGGGGTGGGGAGACTCTCAAAGCTGGGTGAGTAGACCATAAGGTTGATGATTGGGACCCATCATCAAGTAAATTAGGCGAAGTAGCTGGATCCAAATCTGATAGATGAGGGCTATTGAATACTGGATTTCCTTGAAACTAGTGGAGGTATGAATGTATGATCCGGTATATTGCATTGAAGATAATCAATCCGGCAAAAATGATTTAAGCCCAAACTAATCGAGGTTGAGACAAATAGACTACATTCCATAGCATGATTTCCTTCAGACATAGGGCAAGGTAGACTAATAAGGAGCAGGTCCAGGGTTCCAGATGCACTATTGCTTAACCAAATTAGAGAAGTCGACACAGAGATATAAAAGTGTCTTCTGCTTTTAACGTCACTGACTCACTGTATCGAGCTAACAAAAAATTTTGAATGGGCCATAAGAAGGAGCAGGTCCAGGGTTCCAGATGCACTATTGTTAATTTGGACAGATTTTATGGTTTAACAATGAGAATTCGGCCAAAAAAATCTCAAACTTTTTAGAATTTGCCAAACAAAAGCACGCAATTTTGGGTCTAGCCAAATAAATACTCAACTATTGTTGACTTTCCAATATAATATCAAACTTTTCATTGACTTGCCAAATTAACACGTCGTTTATAAACTTAACAGAAAATTTAAACGTCATTAATTTTTTAGTTTAAAAAAAAATTGCACTACCAAGATTTGCACTACCAAGAGAGTATCTTACCACTGGACCGGTGATAATTTCAAACATTACTGTAATATACTTGCTTTTATTATATGAGTACGCGAATTTTTTTTTTTTAAAACCTGCAATCTATAAATACTTACAAAATCAAAGCTTAAAATTTGGTAAGTTGCAGATTTTAGTTGGTTAGTTTGCAGGTTTTTGTTAGTTAATTTCCAGATTTTGGTACTAAATTGCATGTTTAATCTGAACAATTTTAAGCTTTGATCGAAGCAAGTCTGTGTTGTTTGACGCGAGCAGGCTAGCCAAAGACCTTATGGAGATGGAGAAGACACACAAAAAAGACAAATGGGAGATACTGAGCAAAGTGTGGGTGGAACTTCTCTGTTATGCAGCTTGTCATTGCGACGCTACAGCTCACGTGGAGCAACTAAGCAGAGGCGGTGAGCTCATAAACTTCGTTTGGCTTCTAATGGCTCACTTTGGACTAACAGATCAGTTTCAGATCAACAAAGGAGGTGGCAAAGCCAAACTCATAATAGGAAAGTGAGTAACATGAACAACATTTCCCGGTATCTAAAATTCGTTTCTGCATTGTATTTCATTCTACTTCCTAATCAAAACAATGAACTCTTTTCTGCATAGCAATGATGACATTTGTATGCTTTTTTTGTGATGAGATTATCCCAAATATCCTTTCATATTCCAATAAGGGTTATGAGATGTATGAGATTGCTTTTAAGATCATTCTAGCTGAGTCGAAGAGTGAAGTATCTCAATGTACCTTAACCAATGGAGATTCTGACCCAAAACTCAAGAATCTGTGAGAGAAAGAAGCCGCAAGAAGAAGCTTTTGGTCACTCAATTGATCTTCGATACGACTGAAGAATGAAGAAACGACACAGACAATCAAATCCAGTGAAATCAAAACCCCAAACGCACATTGAATCACACAATCAAAACTCACTGATACTTAACAAAAAATTTCCAACTATGATTCTTCCATCGCTGTAATCAATCGCTCTCCTTTCGATTCAATTTTAGAGTTACATTTTTCTGGGATCTTCGCTTTTATTTCTTTTCGCAATTGCGAGAAATAAATTAAAAACTCTCCGCTAAATAATTTGATAAATATATTTTCATTATTATACATTTTTTTATATTTTTTTTTTTTTGTCATTTTTATGCACTTCATTTGGAGAGTCGCTTCCAGGGCAAATTGCAGAAAACCTCAATTGCTAATTTGTAATTGGTGTTGTGGCGATTGTGGAAATCTTCAAATGATTTGGCCTTCAATCAATTGCGGATGCTGAGGAATGGGTAACAAATGCCTTGCCCTTTGATGAATTCACAGAAACACTAAACGTAGTGTTTCAAGCTAATGGAGTGTGCCAACCATGAGGTTGGTAAAATGCAACTACGATGCATCTCATCATGAAGGTGATCAGGCGGCGGGTCTAGGTTGGATCATACGAGATTCACACGGCGTTAGAATCTGAGTGCACGGCGTTAATTTGGGCATTACAATCTTCCTGGGCTATGGGTTACAGACATGTGGAGTTTGAAGGTGATAACCTTAATCTCAATCTGTTGATCAATGGGAAACGTATAAATCCACGGCTACAATACTACCTGGCTACAATCAAAAATACATTAGATACGATAAGCATTGTTTGTGTTCCCGAATTTACAAATATATTGGTGAACTCTTGTTTTGTTTGTTTGCAGGCACTTAAAAGAATAGATAGCTCAGGTTGTGATGTGTTTGCTTTGCTTGTTCTGTGATGTTTTTGTGTTCTGAAGAAGTTATGAATAGAATAAGAATTGTATTATGATTAACTGAGAACATGACCTACAAATGTTACTTGCCACATTCTAATCTGACAATTTTTCAAACAGTTAGTTGTTCTTATTGGAGGTCTTTGCTGATGATGATGATACATGGTTATTGCCTTATTGGGATTGATGTTGGTCAGTGACATAGCATAAACTGAAAAACAGTATACCTAGTCAGTTATTCTAAATGTTCTCTGTAGATTTTAACAAATATGCTGTAACAAGAAGAAGTGAAATTTTCTTTAGATTTTGCAGGCACTTGCTCAAGAAAGATGTCAGACTACTTCAGATTGTGCACAATGAAATCAAAACAGAAGCAACAATGGACATTGATACGTACAACTCAAATCAATTTTCCTTACACTCAGTTTGTCTCAGACGACCCGTTTGCTGATGAACTCAACTGATCTCCAAGGCCAAAGTGAGCCAAGGCTAGCCAAACAAAAATAAGGAGCTCTCCTCCTTTGCTAAGCTGTTCCATACGCGCAGTAGCATCACAATGGCATGCTGCGTGGAATAGCAACTCCATCCACACGTTTCTTACTACTCTCCACATGTTTTCTTCACGATTCTTCATCTTTTTGAGCTCTTTAGCCAGCGCCCTAGCCTCGAACAAGACAGATTTGCTTTGATTTCCCTTAACATCCCTTGGATCAATCTCTATCCTGACCGAAAGAATCGCATGGCTTGCTATTTTCACATCCCTTGAGTTCTCAATACGCCGCCTCTTATAGAATTTTTCAGCTTCGGCCAACGTGTCTCTAAACCTGATCTTCCCTATCCCTGCAACCTCTGACATCAGCTTTGGCTGCATAATCAAGAGATACATCATGTAGTCTGAGAGGATTTTGCTTAACTCACGGTCATCACAGTTCTCTTTAGTGGATGCTTCTTCTTGGTAACACAGCTCAGTTGCTATATGCCACAGCATAAGGCTTCGGTCGTAATCAACATCTGCTATATAACGCATCAGTCGTTTTTAGGTTGTATAGATTTGTCTCAGTTTCAAAAGTCACAATGGTTAGTTAAGTATTGTCGAAACTTTACAAGTGTACTTGTGTTGCCGTAATAATATCAAGAAGTTTTCAGGTTTATACTCTGTTTCTCTCTCGTCTAAGTCTCTCTGTTTTAATAAGTGAATCACAAAATCCCCAACAAGAAAAAGGAGAAGACTACAGAGTATAAAACTGATATTTATCAAAAAAAAAAAAAGAGTATAAAACTGATGACTAAGTTTCAGTAATTTTAAGATCTCAGGGATTAAGATTAGGAATTGAAACTATGGTTTAGGCTTGTGATGACTAAGTATAGTGGAATACACTTTGATTGATCTTTGCTTTAGTGGTGTGCATATTGTTTAGTTGCATTCAAAGAGAAGCATGCTTGTGTAGAAGCATAAGAATTGTGGTTTTTGTTGAAAGGCTTTTTTTTTTTTTTTTACTGTTAGATTAAGTTGAAATTTGGACATGATACTTAACTTTCAATACTAAAACTTGAATCGTTCTCTAGATCTTTAAAACGTCAAAGTGTTTGAATTGTGCCTTTCAGCTGAATTCACGAGCAAATTATACTTTTATTGTTTATGAAAAATAAACAAAGACGGCCGGGAAGGCCGGAAATTTAATAACAATCTCGATTCTTCATTTTTTAAAAATTTCTTATGAATAAAGAAAGACGAAGGGAGAAGACCTAATAAATCTCAAGTCATATTTTAATAATTTAATGCAATTAGCAGTTGTATAATCCCGCATTATTGATGTCCTTGTCTACTTGAGGTTACTTATCGATAATACACCTCCACACGTTATTACCACGTCCTCTAAAAGAAGACAACTGATTCAAATTTTATACTCCTCCGTTTCAAAAAAACACACCTATGTGGAGGGAGAGCACTAAGATCGATGTTCATGACACCATCAAAATTTAAAACTTAATTGTTCAATGCGTTGGCAAACAAAAACAAAACAAAAAAACGAAAGATCATTCAATGATCTTGTTTTTGAAGAAAATGTGAAAGTTGCTAATACTTCTATTATAATATTGTAGTAGTCCCGTTGAGATATTTAATCTCTAAATTGATCATTGACTTTTAGAATTCAGACAGCCTATCCCTGTAAGATAGAGATTATTTCTTAATTTTATGTAGTAATTATTTTCAAATATGTTATTATATTGTTATAGGATATATATGTATGTATTACAAGTTTACAACTAGCATTCAGAAACATACCGATCTTGGGAGCACTAAGTTAATCACTGCTCATACTCAAAAAACTTCATATCTCTCGTTACTCAAATATTCTCTCTCGTGAACTCGATGGATTCAGCTCTGGAGCCTGAGTCGAAGCTCATATCACTCATTTCTCAACTAATCTTTTGCGACTATTCGGATTCTGATTACAGTTCGGATGCCATATCACTCATCATTCAAATTATCTCGCTGGTCAACTCAATGGATTTGGATTCGCAGCCGCAGCCGCAGCCGGAGTCGGAGCTCATGTCACTCACTACTCAGACAATCTCTCTCTTGAACTCCATGGATTTGGATTCCCAACCGAAGCCGCTAAGGAAGCTCATATCATTCATTACTCAAAGATTTTCTCTCGTCAACTCTATAGATTCGGATTCGGATTTGGAGCTGGACCAGGACCAGGCGATGGAGTTCATGCCACTCATTGATCAATCATTGAAACTCAATCCGGAACCAGAGCTCATGTCACTCCTCCATCAAATCTTCTCCCTCGTCATCTCTATGAATTCAAAGTCGTGGGGGCTTATTTCCTTATGCCCTCAAGTTAAAGTAAGATTTGAGAATGGAAAATTTCATGAGATTAAAGAAGTCTCGTGGAGCAGCAATAACAAGTGGCACTGTCTCCCTTCATCTTGGTATGTGTTCAGCTTGACACAAGAAGACGTTACCCATTTTCGATGCGGTGGTTGCAATGGCCAGAACCATAAAGAATTCGACAAGGCTCCACTTGAGATCAAACACCATCTTCATCCAAAACATTCTCTTCGACTTGTCTTGTTGCAACACTATAGTCGTACGAGGGAATGTTATTGCTGTGATGCAGATCTCAACGAGCTATTTTATTATTGCTCAGTTTGCGATTTTGCTATTAATCTTGCTTGTGTGGAGAAACCACCAGTCTTAGTTATAGACCTTCCAAAGTGGCATGAGCATACACTTACGCTGTTTCCAAGACACACTTCAAATACTTGCGATCTTTGTGGCTTGGCCGATTCAAGCTGTCCTTTCTATATTTGTTCCCCTTGTGGCTTTGTGGTCCATCAAACGTGTCTCAGGTTACCACATGTCATAAGGATATCACGCCATGACCATCGTATCTCTTTTACCCCTTCTTTTGACAAAAGAGATTGGTCTTGCGGTGTTTGTCGCAGAAAGGTCGACAATGATTATGGAGGCTATTCTTGCATAAAGGACGGTTGTTCGTACGCGGTACATTCAAGATGTGCAACTCAGAGACATGTGTGGGATGGTTATGAACTTGAGGGAGTGCCAGAAGAAGTAGAAGATGAAGAAGTTGAGCCGTTTGAGATGAGAGGTGAAACTAAAGTGCATTTCAGTCATCGACATAATCGGTTCAAACATTATAAGAACACAGGCAGAGAAGACAACGAGAGTAAGATATGCCAAGCATGCATCATGCCAATATATTTCAGTAACTTTTACTCTTGTATGCAATGTGAGTTCATTCTGCACAGTAAATGTGCACTTTTACCTCCCGAAATATTGAACCCGTTACATCCACATCTGCTCACTCTAGTAGGAGAATATGACGGTGTTATGAGTGATGAGAATAAATGTTCGGCTTGTCCTTGGTTGTGCACAGTTGGTTTCTTCTATAAGTGTTCTAGAGAACTATGTCGTTTTAAGCTACACGTGCAGTGCGCCACAATTTCTGGGTTATTAGATCATGGAAGTCATGAGCATTCTTTATACCTCACATCCAAACCAGGGCAGCAAAGAACATGTCATGTTTGCGAGGAGTCAGGAAATTGTTCCACAAATGAAACATTCAATTGCGTTGAGTGCGACTTTGATTTGTGTATAAAGTGTGCTACTTTACCTCAAAAGGTGATGTATACGGATGATAACCATGTGTTCACTCTTTCTTATGGGGAGAAGATAAGTACCAGGACACATTGGTGTGAAGAATGTGAAAGAAAAATAGATCAGAGCGTAGGATTTTATATGTGTGATGAAGACTGTTGTGTCGCCTTACACATTGAATGCATGCTTGGGGTGGACTTATACATGATGCCCGGTTCGTCATTCTTGTATTGCGGTAGCATTGTAGAAGTTCTCAACAATCGTCAAGCCTCTCGGCCTATTTGCTCTAATTGTGAGAAGCGTTGTCCATACAAAATATATTTCCAGTGTTCTGGATTTATATTTTGTTCCACATTTTGTATTCGTGATTCAGTCCATAGAGGTAGATTAGCTTGATGGTCATTTGCTATGGTTGTAAGATGTAATAATGAATTTGTATTATGTTGTATTGATTAGTCAAACACTATGTCCAATATCAATATCATGTATCTCCACGGAAATTTTATTCAATAAAGTAATTTGCTTTTGCATCAGTGGTGATTCTTGAATTGATCTCAAAGTCTCAAACACATTTGATTAGAAAGCAAGATACTTGGGTCCGTTCTGTACAGATATGCATAGCAAAGAAACTAATGAAGCTGGAGAAACTGATGGAGAGATTACGGGAAGTAGCTATCTGCTGTGCTCTATGAACTTTCAGTTGATTCTGAGGTGGAAGAAGTATCTAATTGTGTACGAGGATGTGCGATAACTGCCTAACTGGCATGAGAAGCTCCATGTGAGAATGAAGGAGGGTGAGAAATAGGTAAAACATCTTCTTTTGAAGCACAAAGTAATACATGATAAGCCAAAAATAAACACATAAGGTGATTATTCAAACATCTAACACTCGAAAACCAAACCAGCAACACTAATATAAAGCAGATCATCGGAAAATTGGTGAAATGTCGAAACCTTTATTACGAAATAAAAATACTCCATACATAATAGTCACGTCATGAAGACGGAAGCTCTAAAAAACAAACAAGAGAGCTTTAGAAGAAACGAAACACAAAAGAGGTAAAAGCAACATAAGTAGTCTTCAGATAACTTGGGACTCTCCGGTAGATGATATTGATAATCAAAAGCAAAACGACGATGGCAATGGTGAGTATAATGGCTCGTAACTTATATGAGTCATAAGTAAAGAGACTTGGGGCTTAACCCGCGATTTTCCTAGAGTAGGGATTTGAGGGCTGTGTAGGTCTGAGGAACATGTCACCACTTTCTCCCATCCACCCAGCCTTCATCGCCGGTTGTTGTTGCCTTTGACTTTGAGTCCATCTTCCTCCAATTGTTGCATTTGCCAGCCTATTTGCAGTCTCCGATGCTCCACGAGCAAAGACCCAGTTCTTGTCCATAGACGCTGCAACAGCATCATGTTTATCCAGTCATTCAAATGAAAAAAAAAAAAACAAACTTTGTGAAAGAAAAAAAAGACAAAGATGTGGTTTTACTTACGAGGACTCTTCCTTCCAGGTGGTCTATACTTTGCATCTTTCACATAATTACTTCTCACAGGTTTGTTGTTCCACGCTGTGTTCTGGTTATTATTATTAGCCATATCCACCTTCCGCTGGGTCGCACCATTGTCAAAAGGAGCATTCATCTTTGGAGCAACATAATTGTTGACACCATTGCCAAAAGGAGCATTCGTCTTTGGAGCGACATAACTGTTGAGACCATTGCCAAAAGGAGCATTCTTCTTTGGAGTAACATAACTGTTGACACCATTGCCGTAAGGAGCATTCGTCTTTGGAGTAACGTAATTGTTCAACGGCTTATTAGCATTATAGGTCAGATCTGCCGGTAACCGCTTCACGGATTGCTGCTGCTGCTCAAGAGACCCTCTCGGTCCAACAGATAGCTTGGGACGGAGAGATGGGGGGACATAGTAGCAACTCTGGAAGAACGGATGCTGCAGAGCCTCTGCAGTAGTTGGTCTATTGCAGGGATCCCAAGAGCAAAGGCGCTCAATAAGGTTAACCGCATCTGCACTAGCATATGGCATCAAACTTGATAGGTGCACACCGGGAAGCTGCAAGATAACAAACAGATCGTTACTAGTAACCTTAGATATAAATCAGTGGCACTTTCTTTCCTATATATGTTAAAGAAAGAGCAAAAAATACCTGCGGGAATTGGTAATTGATAACGCTGGCAAGGTTAAGCCCCTCCAACCATGTCTCTTCAGTTGGGCTTCCTATAACACTGCAGATTTTGTATATCTCATCTGCTTCACTGCAAAAATTAAGAAGGTGACATTTCACTTATGGTTTAGCATTCAACTCTGCAACATTGTTTAATTAGGACAAATGCGATTAACCATTGACAATTACCTAGCTCCAGGAAAAAGAGGGCGAAGAGATAACAGCTCCGCCATAATAGCACCCATCGCCCACATATCTGAAACATAATTAAAATTAACCCATCATTGTTAAGCAGTGGACTACACTATATTGAAAAGACACTTCTGTTATTGGTATATTGCAAAGACTAACCAACTTTTGACGTGTATACATACGACTGTAGCAGTACTTCCGGTGCCCTGTACCTGCAGAAAGTTTAGAACAGACTTAGGGTGAGTAAGGAAAAGATATGGCACAAATCAACACATGTGCCAATCACCATCAGCATATGGATCATCAAACTACACACATTGTTTTGTGAAGGACTCATTTCAACAGAGCAATTAGGGGAGTAAATTCTTACCAGCGTGTAGAGACATATTCTGTATAAGGTGGACTGGAATCGATCTCCCGGGCCAGGCCAAGATCAGCAATCTTAATGACGTCTTTCGAGACCAACAGATTTTCTGCGTCAGAAACAAATATAGACGTTTCATTGACAAACTAATTAAAATTAACTGCAATGAAAAACCCTGAAACTGATACAAAACAGTCGCATCGCACATGCGCTGATGTTGAGAGACAACTCAAGGCTATTTATTAATTACCTGGCTTAAGATCACGGTGGAAGTATCCCCGCTGATGCATATAAGAAAGGCCTTGGAAGACTTGAAAGCACCAATTTCGGATATCAGATTCTGCAAAATGCTTAGGGCGATCCTTCATAAGCTGGTAAAGATTGCACTCCTGAAAGAGTAAGCAAGGAAATAAAATTTATAGCAATGGAAAAGAAAAAGCTTTGGAAATAAGATCAAACAAAAAGCAGTAAGAAGTATACCATGTACTCAAACACAAAGTATAAGATATCATTTTCCCGAATGACTTCCTTCAGCTTCACAATGTTTGGATGATTCATTCTGCTAAGTGACTAACATGAGAAAAGAGAGGAATCAGCAATCATACAGTCAAAAAGACTGAAAACATATCAGTAAAGGAGATACAGTACCTTCACTTCTCTTAGATTTACACATTCTTCCCAAGAGAAATACTTCTTTTTCATTCTTTTAATTGCCACCTGTCCATAGAAAACTTCAGTACCCTCAAACCCAAGCACAAATAATTATACAAGTCTGTATCTCTCAATAAACAACTTACGACTTCACCCGTCTGTTTATTGACAGCTCGCCAAACATTCCCAAAAGTTCCATCACCAACTTCTTTGAGTAAAGTATACCTACAATTGCATAAGGCATCGAGAAGCAAACACAAGTTATAAACGAGGGGTCGGAAGCCAAAGTCTAGAGAAAAAGAAAAGAGAAATCAAACCTACCTCTCCATTGCCTCTAGGTAAAGTAAAGTATCGCCTTCAGTATTTGTCTTTGGAGAACTTCTGAAATATCTCTATAACTTTAATCTTCCAGTTGTTCGTACGGCAGCAAGATCAATTAGACTGGCCCTTATATACTTTGAACATCAATGGGTTGACCATCAAGGTAAAAGAAAGACACGAAGAGAAAAAGACAAAACATACTGAGAACTTGAAGACGCAATGAACCAACAAAAAGTAATGTTCTGGGTGTAGTAACCGGAGGGAGGAAAACCATGCTCACAACATTTCACTCAAGGGGTTCAGAGACTCAAGGAGACTGACAAGTCAAAACTTGAAAAAAAAAACTGATACATCCTTCTTCAACCAGCTCTCATAAGAACAGGATTGGAAGAGGGACTAACTATTTTTTTGACTGCAGGGACAAAATTTAGATGACACTCTAGGACTATGTGAAGGTAGGATAACTTGCAAACATCAGCCCTGCAGAAAACAAAGATGCCATACAAACAATCATGTTCCAGAAGTCTAACAAATCAGACGTAAAATAAAATTCAAGAGTCATCATATAAGCTGTCTATAAGTATGGAGTATTTGACATATTTTTTCAACTCTTTTCAATTTTTCCTTTTTGAGTTTTCCTAAATTCTTGATAGCAGCTTTTTCCTTTTTCTAAATTTCCATATTTTGCATTCGTACTCCAAAAAAAGTCATCAAAATTTTTGATAAATCACTTTTTTCCTTATTGGGATACTGACAATAAATTCTACCTTCACCACAGCTAAGTCTTCTCAAAATATGTCAGAAACCAAAACAACAATTTTTACACTCAGGAAAATCATCTATTTAAAGTATCTAGTGTAAGCTAAAATGCAAGTGTCAACAGCTTAATCCAAAAAACCCATACCTGAATCAGAAATTTGCATCACACCTTCAGTAAAGATCGCAGAAGGTCTGACTACTAGGTGCAGTTCACGAAAGAGCCAATAAGGAAATCTGCGCGCGCAAGAAACCGCCAATCAAGTGCTTCTTGCAATGAAAAAACCCGATACTGGTAGCATCCTGAGCAGATGTAATCTTGTTCCATATCTCAAAAGAAGAAAATCCACTAAAAACAAAGCTTGATATAACCTGATAACAAGCACAGAAGCAGCAAAAACCGACATTAGCAGTGCAAAAAAATATACACAAACACAAAATAAATAATAACAATCTAATAAAATTAACAATGAAATCCAGTTCCAAGAGACTCCAAGCAAAACCAGCAAAAGTCATAATTCTAGCTGCAGTCAATTGACTACAGACTAAATCCCCAAAATTCATGATCAAATCGACCGAATAAAATACAAGAGTCGCGGCCTACTCTCAGATCTGAATGAAAGAAGAAAATCACAATTCGAAACGAGAATATAACCAAAAATATATATACAAAAGCGTAACCCTAAAATTCCAATCAAAAACACAATCACATCAAATCCGACACCACAAGATCTCAGAAACGCGACTCCAAGCATAAAACAATACTCAAAGCAAATCAAAAACTAATCCGATTGAGCTCTAAACAATAGAACGAAGAGAGAATTAAGATTTCGCTTTTCATTCAAATCACAAGGAAACAAAAAAACACAGCGATCTCGATTTTACCTCAAGAGCCAATAGGCATAAACTCCGTCTCCGACGACGGTATGAGACTGTATCCAGAGCTTCTCTCTTATCACAAATTCCACCGCTCGCTCGCTCTCTCTCTATCTCTCTCTCTCTTCTGTTTCTCTCTCTTTGCTGCGTATTTGTGTGGTTCTCGTGATAATAAAATAAACAAACAAATTAAACCCTACTTTATAATATCTCAGCTAAATAAGAATATATTACTCAGCAATTTATTATTATGGTCGTGTCTTGTTGGTGCTAAGCTACAATCTTCTGCATCTCGGTCTACAGTATTTGTTCATTATAAACCGTGGATTTTTCTGGTAATGACGTCATCTCCATTCTAAACCGTAAGATTTTATGATTCTTTCTTTATTTTAATCTCTATACTCCGATTTCCATTCCAAGTTGTAACAGAAGATAATTGCTTGCCTTGACTTTTCGTACAAGTTTTATATTATTTCCTTTTTTCCTGGCTCCTAGTATTTCTCCAATATTTTTTCGTGAACAATTTCCATTTTATATCATAGTTTTAGACTTTTAGTACTATAAAATAAGCTAATAATAAATAGACGTTAAATTAATAGAGGTAGGA
The DNA here is from genome assembly GCA_900406355.1 of Erysimum pusillum. Taxonomy (NCBI): domain Eukaryota; kingdom Viridiplantae; phylum Streptophyta; class Magnoliopsida; order Brassicales; family Brassicaceae; genus Erysimum; species Erysimum pusillum. Next base: position 3,289 of record OVBW01000682.1, on the reverse strand, counting down.
CAATTAAGGACACAAACCAACGTGTGATTTTTCTGTGATTGCTGCGTAGATGTTGAATAGAAGGTTCAAGCATGATTAGTGGGATCTTCTGTGAACTGTCTTTATCTACACAAATCTTAAGTGGTTGGACACGCTTTTTTCCACTAAAATTTAATTAGTTAAGATATTTTCTCTAAACTTAGGGGGGGTTATTGGCAAGTTGATTTGTGTAGAGTTTGGAGATTTTAAAAGTTTAGAGATTCTAAAAGTTTTAAAAATTCTTATGGATTGTTACTAATGAATTTTATGAATTCTAGGGGGTGTATTCAATTGAAGATTTTAAGAAATTTTGGGATATTCTTAAATCTCCTGTTATTTAATTGATGATTTTTAAAAATCATCTGAAATCATATGTTATTGAATGTGAAATTTATAAAAATCATTTAAAATCTCTTGTTATTCAATCAATAATTTATAAATCTCACTTCAAATCTACTGTTATTCAAAATATCACAAATTTTTTTAAAAAATCTATTGAATGTGATTCTAGGAGACTTTTCTAACATTTTTAGTTCAAAATCACATCTTACAAAATCACACCTTTAGAGGTGAAACTTTAGAATATTTGTTTAATAAAAAAACTTCTTCGATCTAGAAAAAAAAAAGGACTTCTTCTACAGTTTTTTTTTTGCAAACTCTCTCTCTCGTTCTCTCTTCTCTCTTTACTCTTGAAAAATCCTAGAAAATTTGTTTATGTGTAATCGAGTTCATCTTCTACAGGAATCAATCCTAAATCCCATTATTAATCTCCGTTATTCATTTCAAAGCTTGAGAAAACTTGAAAGACATATTCGCCAATTCTTCGTTTGTTCTGCTTTTGTGTTCGAGAGATGTCTGTCTTTGAAGATTCCTTCGTTATTCTTAACGGCGATGCGTCTGAGTCTGTTCCAGTCTCAGGCTCTTTTGACGCCACTGACGACAACAACAACTCTTTCTCAGCCTACGATGGTTCAGTCCAAGTCGATGACTCCGTCGACGATGTCTTTGCAGCTCCGTCTTCTGACTACGGTGCTTACTCGAACGGTGACAGTGTCTTCGGATCCAACGGTGACCACGACGGTCCTATCTTGCCACCACCGTCGGAGATGTAATCAGATGAGGAATTTGTTGACAGTTGAATACACCCCCTTAGAGAATGGAGAAGGTTCAAAGTTTTGATCTTTGTTGTTTTTGGTTTACTTCTTCCTGAAGAAAATGGTTAAAAGTGGATCAATTTAGTCGAGCGACATGCGAATCTCTTTATTCATCTGAGAATTCGTTTTTTATTTTGATTCAAAGTTTTGTGAATTGAAGTTATCTGCTGGTTAGTGTCCATCGTTCTCAGAAGTAATCAGTTTATTAGATTGGATCTGTGGCTTTTGCTTAGAGTTTATTGCTCAACTCGTTTTTTTTTTTCTTTCCTTTCTATATTCTAAAATCACCTAAAATTTAATAATCAAATCTCACCGAATCCCAAAACCCAAATCTCAAAAATCTACCAAAATATCAAAATCTCTCAAAATTACACTCAAATCTCCTAAAATTCTGAAATATTAAAATCCCAGCAAATCTCCTAAAATATCAAATTCAATACACCCCCCTTAGAATTATAACCAAAATAAATTTTATGAACTATGAAACTAAAAAAAAAATGTCGGCTTAGATGGTTTTTTTTAGATTACCCACCAAAATATGCCATATGAAATTTTTTCATCATAAATGGGCTTTATAAAACCCAAATAACTTCTGGTATGGACTTTACAGTGCAGAAAAGCCCAAATTAAACTCATTTCCGAGATTTTTCTTCTAGCATTTTAATTTGTTTCAGCTTCTTCTTCTAGAGAAGAGATACAGTACGGACTACGGGAGCAACAATGGAGTTCTTCGACGAAGATAGGCCTAGATTCGTCTTCCAATCTCGTCCTTCTTCTTCTCACACGACGGAGGAAGAAGAACCTAAAATTCCTAACAAGATTTTCATCTCAATCTCCGTCACCATCTCTCTCATTATACTATCTCTCTCCTTCTTCTACTTCGAATCCGAGCCAGCCAAATCGCTTCTACTATGGCTTTCCATCTCCTTCCTCGTCGGTCCTTTCGCTCCTTCTTCACTCACTGGAGGTAAGATTCGTGTCGGATATGGTCAGATCTTGGAGCCAGAGCAGATCCATGACGAGCAATCGACGGATAACGAACGTGATTCCAGAAGGAAATCGGTGAATAAACGATCTAAAGGAACGACGAAGAACGAGAACAATCCACCGGAGAATCCTTCTTCAGTGACGGAAGTTTCGAGAAAAGTGGTGAATCCGAAGGAGAATGGATCTGTGAATGAAACAAAAGATTGGAGTGAAGAAGAAATCGAGATTTTGAAGAAGCAATTGATTAAGCATCCAGCAGGTAAGCCTGGGAGATGGGAAACGGTGGCTTCAGCATTCGGAGGAAGGTACAAGACGGAGAATGTGATTAAGAAGGCGAAAGAGATTGGAGAGAAGAAAATCTACGAGAGTGATGATTACGCTCAGTTTTTGAAGAATAGGAAAGCTTCGGATCCTAGATTGGTTGATGAAAACGCTGAGAATTCTGGAGCTGGTGGAGATGATGAAGGTAATAAGGTGATTTGGAGTAATGGAGAAGATATAGCATTGCTTAATGCTTTGAAAGCTTTTCCTAAGGAGGTAGCTATGAGATGGGAGAAGATTGCAGCTGCAGTACCTGGGAAATCGAAGGCAGCTTGTATGAAGAGAGTTACTGAGCTTAAGAAAGGGTTTCGGAGCTCAAAAGCCAATTAGCTAGAGGTAATAGACAAACTTCGAGTCTTTTTATTGATAAAGCTTTACTCTTTATAATAAAGGTAGTGAACTTGAAGTCGCAAGAGTCTTTTTTCTGTATAATCTTCCTAGGCTTGGTGACATCTCCATTGGTGTGTGAGCTACCTGGAAGTTGTTAATTTTAAATGCTGATCACATATTTTTTAGCTTATGTTTTATAGGTTTACTTATGAGTTATGAAGTAGGTCGCATAACGTTGTAGGNTTTTGAGAACAGGAAGCTTGTAACTTAAGGAATCATAGAAACTCTAGTGAACCTACTTATTGGGTCTTTGCTTATGTTCTTGATGTTGGGGTGGCTTGCTTTTTGATCCACTGGTTATATGAATTACGGTTGATAAAAAGACTCTTCAGGCATTTTTTTCCATGTTTCTCATACGTCATGTCAAACCCCATTGGTTTTCATGAAAGCTGTGTGTGCTATTTTTCTGCGGTTTCTTG
>OVBW01000681.1:0-17120 GCA_900406355.1 Erysimum pusillum | reverse complement strand
TTCAGGCGTTCTTGAAAAGTCTAGACGTTTTCCTCTAAGAGTGGATTTAGGTGAACTCGAGCTCTGTTGTTTCGATGTTGGTGGAGATGCAGAAGATGTTTGATCAAATGCTTTACGATACAAAGTTAGAAGATACTGTTCCAAATGCGAAACTTCTAACTCTAGCACCGCGATTTCCTTGATCAATTCCGTTGGAGGCTGCAACAAAATATAAAATCATTCATGAGCTGCAACAACATCAACATTGTATCGCGGTATCGCATATTTACATTCGATTGTTTACCTTTGAAATTGAGTCAGTCTTCATGTTGATGTCTCTAGAAGGTGTTTTATATCCCAATGCCTTCTCTAAAACACCGCGAACATCAAACTGGTTCTGCAATCTTTTCTCAAGCTCTTGAATCTGAATGTAACCAAAGATCATAAGAAATGATCTTGGAGTAGTAAAGAGAGAGAGCTACACATAAGTTCAATATACAAACCTCTTGCTTTAAAGAGCTCTGGACTTTTACATCAGGTGGTAGATTCTTCTTCATTTCAACAGATTTATCTCCACAACGAGGTAAGTCCTGGGAAAGAAACAAGTCAAAGAAACTTAAGAATCAGTTGTTCTAAATGAGCTTTAAAGAATCATAAATCAAAAAAAGTTTGTTGAGTTTAACTCACGAGCTTGAGGCGTTGAGAAGCATTCAAAGAACAATCAATGCTATTGTCATCTTCAAGCTTCTTCTTTTCCGGAACAGTCCAGCTAAGTGAATCAAAGATGCCAAGAATCAATTAAAACTCACAAAGATTCTGAGCAAAATTAAACAAACCTACCAAACCACATTCTATGAGAAAGTACACAAAAAGCAACAATCTTTAAGTCCTAAAACCTAAATTCTTCAACAAAGATTCAAACTTTGACACACCTAACAACAAAATTAACTTTGCATCTGGGCAAATTTTAACTACCCAAGTTGTCAAATTTGAGAAACCACTCATCAAACCCAACATTGAAGCTAAAACAGAGCTAAAGAAGAATNACACACCTAACAACAAAATTAACTTTGCATCTGGGCAAATTTTAACTACCCAGGTTGTCAAATTTGAGACTTCCTTCATTATACCCAGAAACAAGTAACATTGAAAGCTAAAAACAGAGATAAAGAAGAAGNTTCCTTCATTATACCCAGAAACAAGTAACATTGAAAGCTAAAAACAGAGCTAAAGAAGAATAAAGTCTTAAAAATTTGACAAACCTCTTTGAACGTTTATGTCTCTGTCTCAGCATTCTCTTGTCTTCAAATCCCATCTCTAAAGAATCTCTTGTGACCAAAATAAAGAAAAAAAGACGATCGATTTGAACTTATGTGTAGCAATTAGAACTTTGAAACTGATCTCAAAGAAAGAAACAGAGAAAGAAACAGATTTTTGNTCTTCAAATCCCATCTCTAAAGAATCTCTTGTGACCAAAATAAAGAAAAAAAAGACGATCGATTTGAACTTATGTGTAGCAATTAGAACTTTGAAACTGATCTCAAAGAAAGAAACAGAGAAAGAAACAGATTTTTTAAGTATTTCTTCCTCAGATTTATGAATGAATCATAAGAAAGAAACTAAACTCCAAGAAAATAAACCATTCACTTGTCTTCATCCACCATTGGAACAAAACAAATCTGAGTTTATGAAAGCGATTATTTTTTTCTTTCTGCAATAAGAAGAAAGAACATATATACGGATACGACCAAAGAGATGTAGCAAAGATTTTATGTTTTTTTTTTCTCTCTCACGCGCGTATTACACAACACAGAAGAGAAAAAAGTGTGTGACTCTGAGTTTTTAACTTTTTGACCCTAGAGAGAAGAATCTCACATCATCACCTCTCTTAGCCTTTATCAATCTTTAAGCTTTTTGTGTTTTAAGAAACTTTCTCTTTTGCATTAAAAAGCACAACATTTTACGTGGGATATCGATTCACGTAAAATTATTAAAAAAATAACTTTTTCACGAATTGCTAAATTATTAAATTTTTTTATTGAATTTTGCTAAATAAGGAGTACTATATGATGGCGTTTGTTTTGTAAAAAATACTAGTAAATAAGTAGAGTGCGATTATGTATGCAAAATAGTGTGTTATTGCTTAATACACTTTTATATTTATATCATTTTGTCACTGTATTATTTTTGAAAAAAAAAAACCCGCTAATTTATAGTCGATTTAGTGCTTATGACTTATAAGTTATGAGTAGTATTTTCATTATATAGTAGTTCCTAAATTCAATTATATTATGTTTTGGTTGGGTAAGAAAAATATTGTGGTTGGGTACGGATGAATTAGTTAATTTTATTAAATAATGTATTTATTTCTCATAATTAATGCTACAAATGACAATACAATATATGGGTAAATTTAGAAGATAAATCAACAGTTTACAGTGAACCTCGATTAAAAAAAAAAGTTTACAGTGAACCTATAAACATGGTATATATATATTTTTAATTTTATTTTTAGTTTTTTTACAACCAAAAAATAATGTCAAAATATCTTATAAAGTGAAACAAAAGTACGACATTAGTTCTATTTTTACAGGGCTTGTGGCATAGAATAGGTAAACTACGTACAAACTTTTCAATACGAATTTAGTCATTAAACCCAAATATTTCTTTGTGGTAAACTCACTTTGCAATCTTTACAACTTTCAGTTTATGATTTTCGCAATATCAAACACATATAGTGATATAGTTTGTTACCACGATTTCTAGTCTCACCCCAATTCTTAAATACCACTAATGATCTTGTAACAGTCACAGATGGCATTGTACAGCATTTGTAACAGTTTTGAGTCTGTGACTACCCTTAGAGACCGTGGCAAGCAAAAAACCGTCCGTTACAAGAAAGTTCTTTCAATCTTAATTCTCGACGTGTCCTAGAAACAAGAGTCTTTGATTGAGATATACTAAATTATAAAGTANCCTAGAGAGAAGAATCTCACATCATCACCTCTCTTAGCCTTTATCAATCTTTTAAGCTTTTTGTGTTTTAAGAAACTTTCTCTTTTGCATTAAAAAGCACAACATTTTACGTGGGATATCGATTCACGTAAAATTATTAAAAAAAAACACTTTTTCACGAATTGCTAAATTATTAATATTTTTGAGTGAATTTTGCTAAATAAGTACTATTGTATATGGTGGCGTTTGTTTCTTTGTAAAAAATAATACTACTATGGTGGAGAAATAGTAAATAAGTAGAGTGTGATTATATATGCAAAATAGTGTGTTATTGCTTAATACACTTTTATATTTATATCATTTTGTCACCGTATTATTTTTGAAAAAAAAGACCCCGCTAATTTATTGTTAATTTAGTGGTTTATGACTCATAAGTTATGAGTAGTATTTTCTCTATTTTCATTGAATAGTATAGTTCCTATATTCAGTTATACTTGTTTTGGTTGAGAAAGAAATATTGTGGTTGGGTATGCATGCATTAGTTAATTTTATTGAATAATGTATTTATTCTTATCTTACAATTAATGCTACAAATGACAATACAATATATGGGTAAATTTAGAAGATAAATCAACAGCTTACAGTGAACCTACAAATGACAATACAATATATGGGTAAATTTATTAAGATTGTTTACAACCGAAAAATAATGTCAAAATATCTTATAAAGTGAAACAAAAGTACAACATTAGTTCTATTTAGTTGATTTTATTAAATAATGTATTATTTGTATCTTATAATTAATGCTACAAATGACAATACAACATATGGGTAAATTTAGAAGATAAATCAACAGTTACACTGCACCTATAAAACATGATATATATGTAACTGCACCTATAAAACATGATATATTATACATATATAGTGATATATTTTTACTTTTTTTACAACCGAAAAATAATGTCAAAATATGTTATAAAGTGAAACAAAAGTACGACATTAGTATTTGACCCCAAAAAAAAAAAAAGTACGACATTAGTTCTATTTTTAAAGGGTTTGTGGTGTAGATTAGGTAAACTACGTACATACAACTGATATAATTGGAAATGTAATAATCTTTTTTTTTTTTTTTTTATAAGATTGTAAATATCATCTAGGAATGAACTGTTGAGGAATGAATTGTGGTATAGATATGTAATAATCTTAGGAACAAACACTTTTCAATACGAATTTAGTCACTAAACCCAAATATTTCTTTGTGGTAAACTCACCTAGCAAACTTTACAACTTTCAACTTAGTAATCTTTACAACTTTCAATTTATGAATTTTCGCAATGTTAAATACATATAATTTGTTACCACGATTTCTAGTCTCACCCCATTTCTTTGTCATCACTCATGATCTTGTAACAGATGGCATTGTACAGCATTTGTAACAGTTTTGAGTCTGTGACTACCCTTAGAGACCGTGACAAGCAAAAAACCGTCCGTTACAAGAAAGTTCTTTCAATCTTAATTCTCGAAGTGTCCAAGAAACAAGAGTCTTTGATTGATATATACTAAATTATAAAGTAAAAAAAGAAATGTACAAAGACAAGGCCAGAGGGTAAAACAATCTTCCGTTACTATTTTTGTGATGAAACGAGAAAAACGAAAACAAAAGGAGACAAAACTATATATTATAGTATTATATTATATATATTCGTTTGTCAATATTTGAACGACTCTCAATTATCAAATTATAATATATATTGCTGATGACCTATCAAAGAAAAGTTACTCAAAAAGTGAAAAAACTATTGTATTGTATGGGCTTGTTGGAATGTAAGTGGGAGTTGTTGAACAATCGCATTGCACCTTGTCCCGTTCTGTTTCTTCTATATACACTCATAGGATTATTATTAGGATGCTAGGATAGGTTTTTTGTTTATTTTCTTGTTACATTCTCTTAACTTTTGTACTCATTCCTAATGTTTAATTACTTACATATTCTATTCCCTTGGGTTTATTGTATTTTGGATTATCTACAAAAAAAAAAAACACATCTAATTCGTTACTTTTTATAATTTTACTTTTAATTTTTTAAAAATATACCAAGTTCAACCTAACTGTTTGACATACAATCATAGAATTTTATATAATTATTAGTGTTTTTGACAAATTTTTATTAAATAACGAAACTATATAAAAAAGGTAATCCTACATAGTATATTTAATTAATTTAAGAACATATAATATTAATTTTTTTTTTTTTGATAATGGACATGTTTCCCTCCAAAAATTGTTTTCTCCAAGACATAAAGGAAAGAGACATAGGATGCTGTAAAGGGAAAACTTCACAATGTGGTGGCTAAGTTACTTTTCTTTTCTTCCTCTTTTATTTCACTTTTAATATGATATATTTTTAATTAACCATAAATAGTCGGATACCTGAATTGTCTTCCAGTACCAAGAAGACTATCGTTTGTCAAAGAATCCCAGGGGAAAATAATTATTTTAAAAATAACCAAAAGTGACATCTATAAGACTTTTATAATAATAGATGCCTTTTATTATTAGTGTAGTGTTATTGTTAATATAATCAAACAGACAGCTTTGCTACTCTTTTTATCTTGATTTTCACCTGCTCTTGAAAATGATACAATCCCTTGTTACTTTAAAGCAAACCAAACACAACTAAGTTGATTTAATTTTATAGCAGTATGACATCTACACTAATATTCTAGTGAACTTAAAATAGTAAGAATTGAACTCAATTTTTTTTGGGTATATTATTCGTAATAGATATGAACTTTGAAAATTCCCAAAATATAGTTATTTAGAATATTGAAACTTAACAGTTTTTAATGAAATTTATTCATCATTGTTATATATGATACTAAACAATTATATTTGAAGTCGAATTCCATTAACCACAACAACTAGCACGGTGGATCATCTACCATAAAGAAATTAGATTTTCATGNTGTGATGAAACGAGAAAAACGAAAACAAAAGGAGACAAAACTATATATTATATTATATTATATTCGTTTGTCAATATTTGAACGACTCTCAATTATCAAATTATAATATATATTGCTGATGACCTATCGAAGAAAAGTTACTCAAAAAGTGAAAAATTATTGTATTGTATGGGCTTGTTGGAATGTAAGTGGGAGTTGTTGAACAATCGCATTGCACATTGTCCCGTTCTGTTTCTTCTACACTCATAGGATTATTAGGATAATAGGATGCTACGATTTGTTTTTTTGTTTATTTTCTTGTTACAATACATTCTCTTAACTTTTGTACTCATTCCTAATGTTTAATTACGTGCATATTCTATTTGGGTTGTATTGTATTTTGGATTTTCTACAAAAAACACACACATCTAAATCGTTACTTTTTATAATTTTACTTTTAATTTTGAAAAATATACCAAGTTCAATCTAACTGTTTGACATACAATCATATAACTTGAAAAAACAAATTTTCTTAGAAACATTTAAGTTTTAAACATGGTAAAAAACTGTTTTTCTTTTATATAATTATTATTGTTTTTGACCAATTTCTATTAAATAACGAAACTATATAAATTTCATATAAAAAAAGTAATCCTACATAGTATATTTAATTAATTTTAGAACATATAATATTAAAGTTTTGTTTTGTTAATGGACATTTTTCCCTCCAAAAATTGTTTTCTCCAAGACATAAAGGAAAGAGACATAGGATGCTGTAAAGGGAAAACTTCACAATGTGGTGGCTAAGTCACTTTTCTTTTCTTGTTCTTTTGTTTCGCTTTATAATAATATATTTTTAAATAACCATAAATAGTTGGATACCTGAATTGTCTTCCAGTACCAAGAAGACTATCGTTTGTCAAAGAATCCCAGGGGAAAATAATTATTTAAAAAATAACCAAAAGTGACATCTATAAGACTTTTATATAATCCCACATTTATTATTAGTGCAAGTGTTATTGTTAATATAAATCGAACAGACAGCTTTTGCTACTCTTTTTAATTATCTTGATTTTCACCTGCTCTTGAAAATGATACAATCCCTAGTTTAAAACATTTAAGTGAAACCAAACACAACTAATTTGAGATCTACACTAATATTCTACTCAACTTAAAATACTAAAATAGTAAGTAATTGAACACAATTTTTTTGAGTATATTATTCGTAATATATATGAACTTTGAAAATTCCCAAAATATAGTTATTGTGAAGATTGAAACTTGATAGTTTTTCATTAAATTTATTCATCGTTATTATATATGATACTAAATAAATTATTTGAAGGCGAATTCCATTAACCACTACAATTAGCACGGTGGAACATCTACCATAAAGAAAAAAAGTTTTCATGTTTTAAAACTTATAAAAAAATATTATATATTTGTAATATGTTTAATGATTTATCTCATATATAGAATAGAATATTACATTATTTTAGATGCATTTCGATACCAAATGGGTAAACGTTGTTTTTTAATTAATATTTAGAGCAGAAATACGTACACTTCCAATAAGGGTTTAAATAATAGCAAGTGATTCTCACATAACAAACACTATTTTAGTGGAAAGATCCAAAACTTTCTTACATTGAGATTGAAGAAAAGGCCAAAAAGCTTGTCGATTATATATTTAAAACTAATTGGACGCTAGTGAATTCAGAAGTGATCGTGAGATTGACCAATTTAAATTTTGATTCTTATAATATTCGTAAATACTACTAATTTGTGATAATCTATGCAAGCTGAGCTCGGTAACAGTGTTACAAACTTCTTATTTGCACGGTGTCGGGGACACAAATTACGGTAAAAAATTCAAGTTTCACCACTAACCTTTGTTCCTTTTAATTCCTTTTAATTAAAATTGAGTTTCAGATAAGATAAATAAATAAAAGAAATTCAATGAGTATTTATATTAACTAATTATTGTATGGTGTTTAAGAAATGTGAGATTGGTGATTTTGGACTTTTGGTGGCATGTGGAGAACAAACTGTGAAGAGATAAGATCAAGATTTGCCAGCTGAGAGAGACAAACATGCTTTAATGAATCTTATTTAAGATGCATTTGAGTTATGAAGTGCAATTAATTATCAGATTTACAACAAAGTTGTTCAAAAGAAAAAATACTTATTTAGTACTTAGTAGTCCAACAAAACGTCTCAAAGAATTTAATGATGCACATGAAGTAGTACTTATTAGATTCCGGTTTTTAATTCCATCGTGCCGTAAAAAATCAGTTTCTTCGAAAGAGCTTAATATATACTACTATTTGATTATTTGTAACTAATCGTTGGAGATTTGTGGGGTTATAAAATTAAAAACAAAAAAAGTTGGGGCAGTTTGGGATTAATCAATAAAAAGGGGTTGAAATTAGAATCATACAAATAAGACAGGAAAAAGCTGAAGTTTACAAAGGCATTTGGACAAGAGAGTCAATGCCAATCATATCTAGCAAAAATAAAAAGCAACTTTAAATTCACTTTTTGATCACATGCAACACACGCGCCTACTTCCACCAATTCGTTATATCCACAAGTGATTATAACATTTGCAATACATTTTTACAAAATCAAGGAATTTAATATACGTATTCATTTCTATTTTCTAGCGTGACCCATAATGCCATAATGGAGTTTGCTATTATTAATGTTGTTATTTCATGCAGATATCATATATTCATGCTGCTTTAGTTAAAGGTTTGTACGTATATGTTTATGAAACGATTTATATCTCTTCCTAACTTTATATTGTATAGAAGTATTGGTTGTTTGAAATATGAGTGATTACTTAATTCAGACGATTCTTCTCAAGTGACTTTGTATTAATCTTCGTAGATAAAATTTAGTTTCACACTCACTATATATATATACAATCATATATATGTATTTTTAAAAGACTTATATTTATATTATCTGAAGTCAAAAGGAATAATAAGTCAACTGAATGAATTAAGTAAAAAAAAAAAAGAATAAGAAGTCAACTACTAATAGTCAACTTCATTCCCATTTTATCAAAGACAAAAAAATAATTTCCTTCCCATCGTAAAAAAAAAATATATATATACTTTTTATTTTATTTTTCCAAATATATATATATAGACATAATATCAGTTTTGCGTTAGGCTCCTCTCCTTGTCTTTGCTTTTCGCGATCGGTTCAGATCGGATTGCTTTGTAAAGGCTTCTATCTAGATGAAAATGGGCGTATCAGACGTCATCATCGTATCTGGAAGTGTGTTCGTGGCTCTAGTAGTGTCTTGCTTGCCGGAGTAGCTGGAAGCGTTATCAGATTATCTGGGAACGTTTTTGAGGCCCTAGTAGTAGTCGTGCTTGTCGGATTATGAAGTCCTTGGTTCTAGGTTTTGAGAGATCAGCTCTCATTGTGATAGGAGGTGGTTGTTGTGTTCTCTGGAGTGGCCGTGGGCATCTTTGAGAATTCTCTTCACAGGAGCTTCAAAAGAAGAAGTGCTTGCAGTTTGGTTCTATTTCTTCTCTTAGGTTTAAGCCTTTTGTTTCTGATCTTAGTTTTAGGATTTAGCTTCTTTCAATTATGGTTATAATGTTTCTGTTTTTTTATCGCTTTGGTCTTTTAGAATTGCGGGGAACTCTTGTTTTCCTCCGCCTGAGTTGCCGGGGATTTGTCTGTTGTCCGCCGGTGTAGCTACCCTTGTATGGGCGTTGTATTCCTCCTTGGTTCTACAACAAGTTTTAATAATAACATCAGATGACCAAAAAAAAAAAAAANCCTTGGTTCCACAACAAGTTTTAATAATAACATCAGATGACCAAAAAAAAAGACTATTATTGTTTTGAATGACCCATCTCATCGGTGAATATATGTTTGAATTGTCAACTTATATTCCAATAGTTGAAGTTTAGAACTAACGTCAAAAGAAAAATGGAATAGTAGTCGGCTATGATTTATCAAAAAAAAAAAATAGTAGTCGGCTATATCTCAATTCTTAGCTTTCACGTAAAGGGTCACTTGAGTTTTGAGTAACACGAAATTGTAGAGATCAATGAAATTGTGGGTGTTGGGTTTACTTGGAGATCCACTTCTACTCATTGGGACCACCCTCTCCATTCCTAGCGTCACACATTTTATTTGTTTGTGTATTGTAATTGCATATAAGCAAGCATTGACTTGACTTATTATATTACTCTTGTCTCTATCCTATACTTTCATTTTCTTTGAATTAACCCCATAATGTGTTTATTCGAGTACCGACGTGAATGTTTTGAAAGCTTTGAAGAATGATTAAACTAAAAAAAAAAATCATAATTGAATAATTAATCTAAAATATTATTTTCTCACATGGTTGATAAATACATCTTTGAAAATCAAAATTTCTGTAAGACTTTAATTAATTCATTAGATATGAAATATTTAAATGATACTACATCTTAGTTTGAATCTACTGATAGGTTTGTAAAATGGCCGAAACGTTTTGGTATTAAACCTGAATATAATTAGAAACATTAACCAAAAAAAAAAGTCATTACTTAGTGCAGAATAAACAGTGACTTTGTATGCCGTCGATACAAAAATATTCGCACCTAACGAAAAAGTTGAACGTTCAGTGCGAAGGATAATGTTGTAATAAGAGAAAACAATGTCCAATGATCATAATTAATTCTCTATCTCTCACAAATTAAGAAGAACACATACTTTTTTTTTTTTTTTTTTTTTTTTTTTTTTTTTTTTAATTAAAAATTTTTTTNCACCAAAAAAACTGTTTTGCAATAAATGCTACAATAGTTTGAGAGATTTTGTAGAGAGTTTTGATTACATCAAGAATACAAATTAGATAGCACGTGTGTAGAACCAGTATCGGAGACCGTCCTCGAACTTGTCGGCTTCGCGCAGTGTACTAAATCGGTTGCGAACATGTTTGTCAATGCAGCGTATTAGTACTGGGGCTGGGGTCGGTGATTCACCATGGCGTCGGCCGTTCCTTTCTCGCCATAAACTGTGCAGAGTGATCTGAAACACGTAGCGGAGGGTAAAGATGTGTAGTTTAGGCAGAGTATTATCCAATAGTAGAGGAACTATGGATGTCCAGGTTGTAGTATATTGTGTCTGAAGCAGTCCTCGTGCTAGTGCAGACCAGACCTGTGATGAGAAAGGGCATGAGAAGAATAGATGGGGCTTCGTCTCAACACCTTCATCACAGAAAACACATCCCGGTTGTGAGCTCGAGTTCCATGAATGGATTTTGTCCCCTGTTGCCAATCTGTCATGGAAAGCTAGCCATGTAATAAACGAATACTTGGGAGTGGAGAAAGGAAACCAAACTCCCTTATACCATTCACAGTGAGGGTGTGACTCTCGAGTCAGTTGCCAAGTGTTTCGTGAAGAAAATTTTGGTTTGAAACTTTCATTATTAGCTTTCCAAAGTGGTTGATCTGCTGCATCAGTTCGTTTCCTGCGAACTGTGGCTATAGCATCTTCAATTTGATTCAAAACATTGATACGATGCCTTCGGTGCCGAGAGGAATCCATCGCATCTGCTACAGTGGCGTGACTAGAGAGGCCAAGGTCAATGAAGCCACGAGAGCCCAGGCGACCATGAAGTTGCCCAAGATGGCTCCATCTATCATACCAGAAGGAAGTTGAAGTACCCGAGTTAATCTCGATTTGAAGAAAAGGCTGTGCGATGGTTCTGTATTTAAGAATCTTGCGCCACATCCAAGAACCAACATTAGAGGATTCTCTGACCGACCATAATGTAGCATCTTTGATTAGATTGGAGTAAATCCACTTGGCCCACAGTGAACTTTTTGCCGATATCAGACGCCAAATCAGCTTTAAAATACACACTGTGTTAACTTCCTTTAAAGAACGAAGTCCCAATCCCCCTTCCTGAATAGGTCTGCACACCATAGACCAAGCCACCTTTGCTTTTTTCCCATTAAGCTCAGGACCAGACCACAAAAATGCTGCAAATAATTTTTCAATTTCTTTGATACATGAACTTGGGAGGCGGAAAGCGGCTAACCAAAAGTTTGTAAGACTCGAAAGGATTGATTTTATCAGTTGTAAACGACCCGCAAAAGATAGAAATCGACTCGTCCAAGAAGTGATACGTCCTCGGATACGCTCAATCAGAGGGAGATAATCTGTTGCCGTCATGCATTTAGTCAAGAGTGGAAGACCAAGATAGCGTACTGGCAATGTGCCCATTTCAAAAGGAAAGCTTTGAAGGATCCTCTCACGTTGTAATGCAGGTATACCAGCCATGAATATTGTGGATTTTTCCACACTTATATTCAGTCCCGAGTAAGCCGCAAATGAATCAAAAACCGCCATAATACCCTCCACTGAGCTACGACGACCATCCGAGAAAACCAATATATCATCTGCAAAACATAGATGTGTGAGACTCATGTTTTGGCAGCGAGGATGATATCCGAATTGACGTTGTATCGCAGCTTTATCCAGCATACGGGTTAGAATGTTCATACAAATCACAAAGAGGTATAGAGATAAAGAGCAGCCCTGCCTCAGTCCCCTTTCACTGCGAAAAAAACCCGCCAACTCACCATTAACTTGGACTGAAAATGTAGCAGAACTGATGCAGAGCTCAATCCAGTGGATGAATGTTTCTGGAAGTTCTAATGCCTTGAGGATCCGAATCATAAAAGACCAATTAACCGAGTCAAATGCTTTAGATATATCTATCTTGAGAGCACATCGCCGAGAAACCGTGTCTTTGTGATAATCTTTTACCAATTCCGAAGCCAACAACAAATTCTCCATCATTAAGCGATCCTTTATAAAAGCAGATTGGTTCGGGGCTATTGAGCTTGGGAGGATTTCTTTTAGCCGATTAGCCAATATCTTGGAGATGACCTTGTAGAGAACGTTGCAGCAAGAAATAGGCCGATAGTCTCTCATCGTTCGCGCTTCAGTTTTTTTAGGGATCAGAGCAAGAATCGTTGTGTTAACTCCTTTTGGTAGAAAACCTTTAAGAAAGAAAGATTGAACGGCGATGACAAAATCTCGACCAACAATGGACCAGGCTGCCATAAAGAACTCTACCGTGAAACCATCGGGGCCAGGAGATATGTTCCTGGGCATGGAAAAAAGGACCTTCGTAACTTCTTCTTCTGTCACTGGTCGTATTAAGCGTAAACTATCAGCATCGGAACTACGAAAAGCGAGAAGCTCTTGTATTTCCGGAATGGTTATGGCTTCACTCACCGGCTGTGCCTTTAGAAACGTCTCAAAGAAACCCACTGCTTCAGCCTTTATATCCTCTTGAGTTATGCAAACCCTTCCATCAGTGCAAAGAATCTCTCGAATAGCATTGGTGGCAGTTCTAGCTTTGGCACTATTGTGGAAATACTTGTTGTTTTTGTCACCCACTTTTAACCAATGTAGTTTCAATTTTTGTCGCAAAAAACCTTCCTCTAGCTCCGACACCATATCCCATTTCGAGAAAGCCTGATTTTCCTCCTGTATCGCCTCAGGAGATGGATCAGTATAAGAACATTTTTGTTTTTCACAAAGAGCCGTAAAAGCTTCCTCAACTCGGTTTGTTAAATTGCTCAAGTTGGCTCTGCCCAGATTTTTTAAAATTGGTTTAAGACCTTTAAGCTTCTTCGAAAAACGGAACATGGCTGAAGTAGAGTGAAAAAGAGCCGGTGTTGAGTCCCAGAATTCTTGGACTCTCGTCATAAACTCCGGTGAAGTGGTGAGCACATTTGAGAATTTAAAAGGGCCACGTGGTTTTGGCATAGTATCTCCCAATTTGAATCTGCATCGGACGTGGTCAGAGCAGCCACCAGCTTCAAAGATATTGTAAGATAATGGGAATTTGCGGTTCCACTCTTCATTTATGAGAACTCTATCCAGCTTTGTACTGATTAATCCCTCCTCTCTCTTGTTGGTCCAGGTGGACAAAGGCCCGTGATAATGCATATCCGTCAGAGAGCAAAGCCGTACCGTATTTTGAAAATCCCTCATACCATTCGAAAGAGTTGGAGCTGATTCATAAGTTGAATGCTCCTCTCCATCAAGAATTTCGTTGAAATCTCCCATGATAAGCCAAGGCTTATTTCTTATTAGTGGTGGCAAATGATGATTCTGAATGTCTTCCCATAGTTCTCTTCGTTCCTCTACTGAATTAGAGGCATATACGAGGAAAACAAAGAACTCCTCTGTAATTCCATCTACCAACACTGAGCAAGTAATCATTTGTCCACTTTTAAACACTGGTGTTACTCTGACATTATCTTTCCAGACCACCCAAATTCTTCCCAAAGTATTAAACTCATAATTTGTCATCGAAGACCAATTACGAAAAGTTGAAGATATGATACCACTGGCTCTGTTTTCTTGGACCCGAGTCTCCAACAAGCAGCCAAAAGAGAGGGAGTCAGCTTGTATCCAATCACGAACAACTTTATGCTTATTTGATTTGTTAAAGCCGCGAATATTCCAGAAGAAACCCGACATTAATGAGTTCTTTTAGGAGGTCGTCTGTTAGATGTTTTGGATGTGTTGGAGGTGGTTGAAGCAAGATCTCTTGGCTTTTGTGTGGCTGTGTCTGAAAGAATCTTATGAGCACTCTTTGACGAACGAGGGAGTGTTGGTCTCAGCGGAGCTTGCTTCTCAGGCACCACTGAACTTTGCTTCTCTTTAGGCGCTGTATTACCCTCTTGGCCCGTCTGCAAATGTTCTGATTCATCGTCTTGGGAGTTAGAATTTTCGTGTTCCTCAGCATCTTGAAGAACTGAAAATCGTGAAGGAGATAGAATGGTTATTGCACCATACTCTAGAGGAGGACTTGTCTCTCTACTTTTGCAACCCTTTCCTGGAGAAACAACTGACCAACCTTCATTATCCTTTGAATTTGTTTCCACTGATTCAGAATTATCAATCTCTTTTTGATTGGCCTTCACCGGAGACGGAACTGAGACCGGTACAATAACTGTATCCATTGCGACTGAAGCAGGTTTTCCAAGACAATGCTCTGGAATTGAAGCAGTATTTGATTCAGATACAGCCGTATCAGCGTGCACATCAATCTCTACATGGTTGACATCCACTTCACCTTCTTCAAGTTCTACAGCCTGTTCAACAGCCTGTGGCTTGGTTGGAGAACTTTTTTTCATTACACATGCATCCTCTAAGTGCCCCCATCGACCACACCTAGTGCATCTTGGAGGTAACCACGGGTATGCAAACTCGACTGTTTCAAATTCTTGACCGAACTTAAAGCGAAAGGATTTGGGAAGTTCCTGACCAAGATTCACTTCCACAAATACTTTGGCGACTTCGAAATCAGAGCATTGCTCTGTCTCCGGGTGTAGACGGATAGGATGTCCCACTGGGCTAGTGAGAAACCCAAGTCCCGGCCACGAAAACAAAGCGTATGGAACATTTTTCACTGTCACCCATAATGGCATTGTTTTGATTTCAGGCAAAGTCTCTTCAGGGATTGGCGACCACTTACTCACAATCATAGGTTTCCCCGCGATATTCCACATACCTCTGCGTAGAATTCTTGCTCTTGTCGCAGCATCTCGAATTCTAAACTTAACTGACTTTGAATTGTTTTCAAAAACATCGACACGAATTGACTTATCTCCAAGAGTCCAGATCTTGTTGACAATAACATGGATCTTGGCTACATGTGGAGCCGTATCGGGAAATCGTCCCACCAAAAAATCTTCCCATAGAGGAACTGAATCATTAACCACTTCGGCTGGAACTTCAATGGTAGGAATCCCATCTACTACAGAAACTTCATAGTCATACTTTTTCAGAGAAGGCCGCTTCGTGACGATGGCCGCATAAGACTTTTGCTGAGATGTATCCTGAGAGTGATCTGCAACTGCGGTTGGAGAGACCGGGATCGCCGGCTCCTCCATGATAAGGAGCGGCGACTGGCCACCGATTAGCCTTGCCGTGAGAGAGAAACTTCAAAACCCTAATCGCACACAGAGTCGCCCTAGGTGCTGACGTGTCTGGATATTTTGCTCTCTATTTCAGCTAATTATTTCCAGCAGAAGATTTTTTTTTTCTTTTCTTTTACAAACACAAAGAAGAACACATTACAAATATCAAAATCTTGAAATAATGTAAGAAAGATTGTAAGTATCTGTATCTCCCAAATGATTATCTCATTTACGATATTAATGAAGCAATACATAATTGACGCTTTTATGTATCCTTTTTGTAAATGAAAATCCATTAGGTTTGTAAAACGATTGTTTGTTACAAAATATTACCAAAAGCTTGTTTCGGATATAAAGACCATAGAGTAAATATTCAGTAAAAATATGAACATTTTCAGAAAACTAAAATAAGTAAATTACTTATATGCCGACTACAAAAGAAATATTGGCCTCTAACCAAAAAAAAAAAAAAGTTGACGTTCAGTGCGAAGGGTAAGTTTGTAATAAGAGAAAATAATGATCGCATAACTTTATATAAAGACATCAAAGTCTTAACCATTTGAACGTAGAAAAAAAAAAAAGCTCTCCACGCCTAAAAAAAGAAAGAGACCGAAGAAGAAGAAGAAGAATCAAACTTTACAACCTTTAGCAACAATGGCAATGGCTTTCAAGATGGTAAAAAAATTCAAATTTCTTTATTTCTCCATTTAAAGATTCACGATCTCATTTCTTGAAATTTAAATATCCGATGATGATTATGCATACAGGCGACGACGGGGATGCATGTGACTGATGAGTGTAAGAACTCATACATGGAGATGAAATGGAAGAAAATCCACAGATACGTCGTTTTCAAGATCGAAGAGAAGTCTCGTAAAGTCACCGTCGATAGAGTCGGCGCCGCCGGTGAAAGCTACCACGATTTCGCCGCTTCTTTACCGGTGGATGACTGTCGCTACGCCGTCTTTGATTTTGACTTCGTCACCGTCGATAACTGCCGCAAGAGCAAGATCTTCTTCATCGCATGGTCAGTCCAATTTACTATTATACCCCTCTAATTCTCCGTCATTCCAAGGGTAAAATAGGTTTTTCAATAGTAGGCGTGTACAAAATTTAGCAATAGATCTTAATTTGACAATATTGCCCCTACAAATTTGTATGACCTGAAGGGTAAAATAGTAATAATAGGTGTTCTCGGAGGTCGTCGTCGGATGTTTTGTATTGAAAATTTACATTATTGCCATTGATCGTTCGTATGTGCTAAAGGTTAAAATGG
>OVBW01000680.1:5894-19724 GCA_900406355.1 Erysimum pusillum | reverse complement strand
GGTTATATTAGTTAGGGTTTCCTAAATCATTGATTTTTTTTTGTGAATACCCGCAAATATATATATTTTTTTTAATATTGTAGATTTTGTTCATTTAGTTATCACGAAAATAAACAAAATCCATTTCAAATCGATTCAGTTGCTACTAAAATGGTATAATTTAGAAGGTTTAAGGAATATTGTTTAGATTTAGTTCCTAAAATTTCTGAAAATGACTTATACGGCAATTAATTTATAATTATCATTTATTGTTTTTATTTTCCTTGTAGAAGGTTGGATCGTAAAGGAGGGAATCTTCAGATCCTTTTAACAATATTCGGGTAAATAGTAATTAATTGTTTCCTAAGATTTGGCTAAATCTTCAGGATAGCAATAACGTGTTTCCATATATTTCGGTCAGTTATTATTTGATATTATTATTGGATATGATTATTTGTTTAGATTTTGAATCTCACGCAATTAGGGATTTTTCGAATTGCTTGTTTTATTAGGGATGACCCGATTTAAATGGATAAACCCAATGGATCAGTATCCACTTAATGTAATTTCGGGTCAATTTTAATTTTGACCCGACCCGTTTTGCATTTAACTTATGATCTTCCGTAATTACCCTTAATGAACCTTCATTAGTTGTGTAATCCGAGTGTTANATTTCGGGTCAATTTTAATTTTGACCCGACCCGTTTTGCATTTAAATTATGATCTTCCGTAATTACCCGTAATGAACCTTCATTAGTTGTGTAATCCGAGTGTTAATTTAGTAAAATCCTAAGGGTATGCACAATTTTGTACTTCTATTTTAATAGTATAGGGATGGGATGCTCTCACATAGGCTTGGAAATTCGTGTTCGGTTCGGGTTTTTTGGTTTAGCTTTCTAGAACTCATTCGGGTATTTTATATTTTCGGGTTGGGTTTGAGTTTGGTTCGAGTTATTTTGGTTCGGGTTCGGATACCCGAAATATAAAACAAAATTGAAAAATTGGTTAATTTTTTTTTTTTTTTTAAATGATTAAATTTTGATGAATATAACAAATAATTTTCAGATATTTTGGATATTTTAGTTATTTAGATTTATTTTTAATTATAGTATTAGATAATTAGGCTATATTAAATCTAAAATTGACTAATATTTATATATATATAATTAGATTTCGAATATTTCGGATATTCCTTCGGTTCGGTTCGGGTTCGGTTTTTCGAGTATTGAAATCTAATACCCGTTCGAATATTTTTTAATGTTCAGTTCAGATATTTCAGATCAGGTTCGATTTAGATTTTGGATTCAGATATTTTGCCTCGACATACTCTCACATGCTCAAACTCACCTAACTACCTCATCATGCCCGCCGATTACTACGAACACCACCAAGTAAGTTCCCGTAAATACCCTTCCTCTAGTCATTTTATTTTTCGTAAAGGATGTAGGGTAGTTTGATCCAATATAGTCTAGAGAAACACGGCTTTAATTTTGACTATTCATTCTAAAGATAATTTCTTGAATGTTGATCGTTGAAAATGGATCATATAGTTTTGAATCGATAGTTACAATGCAAATTACGTTTGGTGTATATAGTTGTGTCAAAATACAAGACCCAATCCAATCCAACTCATCAAGGTAATTAGTTGATCAAATATTTTACATGTTCTAACTATCCATAATACCAAAATTGTTTATAAAAATTGGTTGTCTTGGTGTCTAATTATCCATCTAGCCTAAGGTGAGGGTATTCAACAAAATATTTATAAGCAAGTTTTAAGAAAAGAAAATTAAATGAAAAATACTGAAACATATTAAAACATATACATAAAAGTTGGACAATTATAAAACATCCTAAAACTATTCTTGACAAAAGAAAAAAAAAAAAAAAAAAAAACTAATGACTTACATCTACCGACGTTTTAAACATTGGTAGGTCTAGAGACTAAATCCGACGAAGTTGCCACGAGCTTTCCAAGTCGGCTCAGGCTTACAGCTTCTCCACTAGCAAGCCTAAACAAATGACTTTACAACCAAACCAACACTGAACTTCCTTCCATATATACAACTGAAACATCACCGGTGGCTTGAGGGATGGACCAAGGAGGTAGATGTCACTCTCAAGTCTCAAGGTCAGAGATTAGAGAGGGCACCTCCAACGAAGGGTCTGAACGGCCTCATTTTCTCTTCACTTAATTTGGCAATGAAGCATTGGATGGTTGCTGGGTTAGGTTAGTTTTAGGATCTAATTAGTAAAACCCCAAATTTTATGGTTGTTGGTTTCTAAGAAAAAAGAAAAAGAATGAGAAAGGAAAGATGAAGAGGAAGAAGATGAACGATGAACGAAAGAGAAAGGGATAGAGACGTACCATTTAACTGTTTATAACCGTTTTATTATAACAAAGTAACAAACAATTAAAGCGATGTACCATTTAACTATTAGTACAATTTAACAAAATCAGCAGAAAGTTACAAGCAAATTACTTTAGGAAAATAACAACAAAGAAGGTAAGCAAAGTGAATACAAACAACCAAACTATACTTCTCAAAAACATTTTGGAATTTAGGGGAAAAAGTATTGATGAGCATAAACAATAATCATAAACATGGCAACCCCAATAGAAACATACTCTGATTGTGTTGGCGTAGCGGCGATAATGGAGGCAATCAAGATGATAACTGACCCGACTCGATCCATCACGTAAGCCAGTGTGGGATGCGTCCTCGCAAATATCGCATTTGCTGCGAGCAAAAGAAGAAGGGCTATGCTGACGAGCACAGACAGAAGCTGGACTTGGAAGGAGACTTTTTCGGGACCCACCTGTGCGACAATTGCGGTTAATGCAAGAGCTGCAATGACACAAAATTCAAGAGCCTTCCAGCTAAGTTTGTCCATTCGATGAGGCACAGGTACTGGGTTGGCGAGATTCGGAGCATGTGGGGGAGCCACGTTGGAGAAAGAACTCAACGGTGAGGACGAAGATGGTGGTGGTGGTGGTGGGACTTCAGTTCGTGGTGATTCCTCACGGTTCTGGGGATGAGGCTCATGTACTGGGTTGGCGAGATTTAGAACATGTGGGGGAGCCACGTTGGAGAAAGACCTGCTCTGTCTCTGAAGCCGAGACGGTGAGGACGAAGATGGTGCTGGTGGTGGTGGAGCCATTATCTCCCTCTGTAGCAATTTGACTCTCTTTCAGTCCATTTTACATTCAAAGTGATGATCTTAGAGAAATATATACAAATATCTTGTTAGTTGTTACCTCTCCGTTCTTGTTTAGGACAAAAGCACCGATCCCAATACGATGAGAAGCATTGGCAGGAAGAGTGTTAGGTGTCTCGGGAAGCCAAGATGTAAGCATCACGTATTCATTCTCGGCATGGTGGTATGTAAACCCTTTCTAACAAATGACCAAACAGAATTTGATCACAAAATCTGAACAAGAATCAATCCAAAAACAAAACTCCCATAATATAACATCTTCTTACCTTAATTGCAGTGTCAACAAGACTAGAAAGCTCACGAGGCAGCTTTATCCAAATCCCCTTCAACCCCTACAAATCCATCTCCCAAAAGTCAAAGTCATTAGCAAATAGAACAAGTCAATGGAACAAAACAAAAGCCAATAATATCATGTCAATGTGCAGTAGTAGCAATGATTCGAAGACAACTATATTAACGGTAACAGTGGAGAAAGATTGAATCTTGATTGATACCTGATCCTTCCATGCCTTAAGTGAATCATCAAGCTTTGCATCAAATTCCTCAACAGTCATGGATTCCAGTTGGATCGAACTCACCACAAAACCTCCAAATCCGTCTTCTTCTCCATCAAGTAAAGAGATTTGCTGAGCTTCTCCATTCAACGCAATCGTCGCACATGTGGGTTCCAACAACGTTGGGGGAGCCACATTGAAGAAAGAACTCAACGGTGAGGACGAAGATGGTGGTGGTGGTGGTGGGACTTCAGTTGCTGGTGATTCCTCGCTCTCACGGTTCTGGGGATGAGGCTCAGGTACTGGGTTCGGTGATGTCGAAGATGGTGGTGGTGATTTCTCACGGTTCTGGGGATGAGACTCAGGTACTGGGTTCAGTGATGTCGAAGATGGTGGTGGTGGTGGTGGGACTTCAGTTGCTGGTGATTCCTCGCTCTCACGGTTCTGGGGATGAGGCTCAGGTACTGGGTTCGGTGATGTCGAAGATGGTGGTGGTGATTTCTCACGGTTCTGGGGATGAGACTCAGGTACTGGGTTCGGTGATGTCGAAGATGGTGGTGGTGGGACTTCCGTTGGTGGTGATTTCTCACGGTTCTGGGGATGAGACTCAGGTACTGGGTTCAGTGATGTCGAAGATGGTGGTGGTGGTGGTGGGACTTCAGTTGCTGGTGATTCCTCGCTCTCACGGTTCTGGGGATGAGGCTCAGGTACTGGGTTCGGTGATGTCGAAGATGGTGGTGGTGGGACTTCCGTTGTTGGTGATTTCTCACGGTTCTGGGGATGAGGCTCAGGTACTGGATTCGGTGATGTCGAAGATGGTGGTGGTGGTGGTGGGACTTCAGTTGGTTGTGGATCCTCACGGTTATTGTTTGGTATAACAAAGAATTGAAGAAAGAAGGTGAGAACAGCTACGGAAGAAACCATGGTTGACTTTTTGGTCCGGGAAGACTCTGCCTCTTCAGATTATCGTTCTCTAGAGAAGGCCTTTTGTTTTTGTGTAGGAGTGAAGAAGTTAGAAGGTAGTTCGTTTCTTTTTATAAGCACACTCTTTGTCTTTTGCTTAATGATTTAATTTGTTATAGAGACTTCATCGTACTATGCGTGTGGAGATTTCTGATTGGGCAGACTTTCAAAGAATAAAACAAATCTTATTTTCTCTCTCTCTCTTGTCACATCATGCAACCCCAACTTTGCAGATTCTAAAATAGTTTTTGGCTTTTGATTCTTGGAAATCATTTTTTTAATCCAGTCAAGATTTTAGAAAAATAGTTTT
The DNA here is from genome assembly GCA_900406355.1 of Erysimum pusillum. Lineage (NCBI taxonomy): Eukaryota > Viridiplantae > Streptophyta > Magnoliopsida > Brassicales > Brassicaceae > Erysimum > Erysimum pusillum. The sequence continues at coordinate 14,759 of OVBW01000680.1, read as the reverse complement.
CCGAAAATGGAGGGAATCTACTTTTTTTGTAGCTTTTATCATTTTGTAAACAGAATCCAAAAACCAAATATTTTGGTTTCCACTTTTTTCTCATTTTTTTTTCCCGATGACTTTTAGTTTTGTATTTTTTTGTTTTTTTAAAAAAAATATTTTTACTATTATCCAAAATCTAAAAGGGCAATTCTCTAAAATACCATCATTTTTGTTTTTAGGACAAAAATACCACTAAAATAAAATAAAATGTTTAATTTTTAAACTTTAAATTCCAAATTCTAAACACTAAACCCTACCCCATAAATACTAAACCCTAAATTGCAAAATAAACAACTCAAACCAAATATTTAAAATTCCATATGAACAATATTTTGATATTAGTGGTATTTTTGGAAAGAAAACTAAAATGGTGGTGTTTTGGGGAATTTCTCTTCTCAATCTAAAAACTATAAAATAAAATATAATTAAAGAACAGGGTTTTTTAAAGAACATGTAATGGATTTCTACGTACAAATGTTTAAAGGAAAGTGGATATTTAAATATTTTTGTCCAAATTCTTTTCTTTTTGTCATTGCCTTTCCTTCACCTTCACTTTTCCTTTTCCTGAACGATATGCGTTAACGAGGTTAAAATTTTTTTTTTATATCTCTTCCCACATCTATCAAACTACACGTGTAAAGATCATACATTTGAAAAGCGTCCATTTTGCTCTTACAACTTTGAATTTTTTTCTTTTTGGAATATTTTTATGATATTAGAAGTTAATAATTTAACTTCCTTTCACAAACTGCACACGCATAGTACGATCATACATTTGAAAAGCGTCCATTTTATCGAAAGTCCAGTGATTTTTTTTATATCTCGTCCCACATCTATCAAACTACACGTGTAAAGATCATACATTTGAAAAGCGTCTATTTTTGCTCTTACAACTTTGACTCTTTTTTTATTTTTGGAATATTTTTATGATATTAGAAGTTAATAATTTAACTTCCTTTCACAAACTGCACACGCATAGTACGATCATACATTTGAAAAGCGTCCATTTTATCGAAAGTCCAGTGATTTTTTTTATATCTCGTCCCACATCTATCAAACTACACGTGTAAAGATCATACATTTGAAAAGCGTCTATTTTTGCTCTTACAACTTTGACTCTTTTTTTATTTTTGGAATATTTTTATGATATTAGAAGTTAATAATTTAACTTCCTTTCACAAACTGCACACGCATAGTACGATCATACATTTGAAAAGCGTCCATTTTATCGAAAGTCCAGTGATTTTTTTTATATCTCGTCCCACATCTATCAAACTACACGTGTAAAGATCATACATTTGAAAAGCGTCTATTTTTGCTCTTACAACTTTGACTCTTTTTTTATTTTTGGAATATTTTTATGATATTAGAAGTTAATAATTTAACTTCCTTTCACAAACTGCACACGCATAGTACGATCATACATTTGAAAAGCGTCCATTTTATCGAAAGTCCAGTGATTTTTTTTATATCTCTTCCCACATCTATCAAACTACACGTGTAAAGATCATACATTTGAAAAGCGTCCATTTTTGCTCTTACAACTTTGACTCTTTTTTTCTTTTTGGAATATTTTTATGATATTAGAACTTAATAATTTAACTTCCTTTCACAAACTGCACACGCATAGTACGATGAAGTGGAGAAATATGGGGGTGAAATAAGATAGCAAAAGAAAAGAAAAGAAAAGAAGAGTCGACATAGCCATGACAAGAATAATCTCCACAAGTCCAATCAACCTTTTTGAGTCTATTTTTATTTGACAAATATTTTAAAATTACTTTCCATTATCCAATACTTCAGATTTTTTTATAAGTTACCTTAACCTGACTTTAAAAATAAATTAATTAAGAATAAATTCAAACTAGTTAATAATTGTTTTTTATTCTGGTTTTTATAAGATCCATTTCTCTATATAAAAAACAAAATTGAATTTGAGGCAAAAAAAAAAATTTATAATAAACATGCACTATATCATACATAAATTCTTTATTATATCATCATCCCAATTTAAATTTGAAATCATTTATATTATTAAAAGTCATAATTTTTTTTTTTTTTTTTGTCAAAAAAGTTATAATTTCTATAGCCACAAGTTTTACCATCAATCCTAAATATCTTTATTACGTACAAGTGCATATTTTCCTATGTGAAGTCTGGTATTTTTTCGGGTTTTTAACAATTTAAGAAGAGTTCCGGGGAGAAACAGTGACGTTTAAACAGTTCCGGTTAATGGTTTACGCGTGAGCTTATTAACATATACATAAACAGTCAATATCGGTGTGCGATTCACGAAAAATTATATTCCAGAAACAATTCAAAACAATAAGTAACCAAATTATACTGTACATGCCTACATTGAGATAATTTTTTGATGCATCATGTTTAATTACTTCATTAATTTAGACACAAGTCCATATTTTTATGTTTGTATTTACTGTACATTTTTAAACTAAACAAATCAACTTAACCATATAGCATATTGTACAGGTCGTATAATCTTGTAATGCCTGAACATTTTCATATTTATGATATTTACCATTTAGCAAAAAAATCAACTTAACCATCTAGTGTGAACTCTTGTACGTTTAGTCGTTTAAAGTTATCAAAATTTTAAATATTTAGTTCTCACCATTATGCTAACACTTAACTCTTAAGATATCTACGAAGGAATTTTCCTCTACCGTGATTTTCATATATATCTCCCGCGTACCAAGCGTGTCGATCGGAGATCTAAATTTCTAGAAGATAAAAATTAAAAAGCCTTTCTATAGTGTCTATCCTGTTAGATTTTTGATATTTACTTGCGCCCCTGTATTCTATAACTAAAACTTTAATAAAAATAATAATCAAACGTTAAACGATGATAAACAATTGTGTAATTGAAGTATCACTTTTTCACTTTCTTCAGAACCGTTCGTGGTCGATTTATATTTTTTTTCTTGGATCAAACTCATAGATTACACTCCACATGGGAGAGTTAGTTACAAGAGACAAATCAGCTTCGGCCTACTGTCTCAAAATTACAAATATTTTTATTTTAGGTGGATTACTGTTACAATTACTGTTATAATTTAATTCTTGCACTTATACATCACTAGAATATTTTCATTATACAGGGACTGACACGTCAGCTTTTTGGAGTGTTCTGAGAGTGACATATCAGTAAAGGGACTGACACGTCAGCTTTTTGGAGTGTTCTGAGAGTGACACATCAGTAAAAATCACTAGCCAATCAGAACATAACAATTAATACAACTCAGCACAAATTTCGCCATATCAGCTTCTCAATTTCGGAATGGGCTTGAGCCTATAAATAGAATAGGCCTAATACTGATCAGCATCCAATCCAAATGTCTTAAAATNAAAGGGAAAATAAAAAAAAAAAAAAAAAAACGACAAGGGTTTGTCGTGTGTGAGCCGTCGGGAAATCACGAAGATGAAAATACTTTGATGGTTACTGGCTTCTATTTGAAACTTGGGCAAGCTGGGCCTTTGGAGAGACCAAGCCGAACTTCCATCCCGTGGTGAAAGTCTACTGGTTTGAGCGTCCTCAGATTGAGGATTATAAAGCATATGAGACCTGAAGATGAAAATACTTTGATGGTTACTGGCTTCTACTTGAAACTTGGGCAAGCTGGGCCTTTGGAGAGACCAAGCCGAACTTCCATCCCGTGGTGAAAGTCTACTGGTTTGAGTGTCTCGGATTCACGAGGATCTGCGGATTAATTACGATATAGATAGTTCAATTTTTCCGAAAAAACTGAGGATAGGTTATAGAGAATGCATAATGATTGTAGAAGTAGACAACTCTATTGGTGTTTTGGTTGAACAGTCTATGACCAGCATATGAAGTTGGATTGTAAGGGACAACGAATTGATATAGAGCTGTAGAATAATTACCATTCAAGTAATCCTCAAAACCAAAATTATCTATAGCTCCTGTGTAGACTTCTAGGCCAAGCATTGACGACGGAATTGGTCCAGGAGGTCTCTGAAACCTACATACTCCAGAGAACAAAGATACAGTTCACAAAAGCAGGCTAAGGCTGAGCTAAGAAGTGAATATACAGTCTTCAAATCTAAAGAGAATCCAATCCACTCTACGCATATGTTTCTGAGTTCCGATACAATCATTATGATGATTCGTATACACATTTCTACTGACAATATTTCAAAATTCAGGACAGCAATTGATCTAACCAAATATTAGATTGCTAGCACTAGAAAACCATATTTCAATGATCTTAACAGTATTCTATAGAACCTAAGGCAGATTCTTATATATTCTCATATCTAATAATCAGTGTAATTCAGAGAATTTTATCTATAATACATACCGAGAAAGGATTTGTCTATCAAGATCCATCTTGAAAGGAAGAGCAGCTCCATAAGTATGCGTAATGACATTCCTCTTCATTTCTTCTTGTGATTTCTTCCCCTGAAAAAACAAATCAATCATAGAAATAAATATCCTAATTTCAGAAATCCAGAAAACACAGTAAATTCCCAATTTTTCAAATTTCATGAGTGACGATAGAGTAAACGAAGCTTGTTAATTAAACACACTAAGTTCCTTTTCTTAGCCTAAATTTCTCAGTTCCTTAATTAAAAAGAGATGTGTGATTGATTGATTGATTACAGATTCGTAGGCTGATTCGAGAGGATGAGATCCAATGATATCGCTCTTAACGCCGTGAAGACCAAAGCGAAGAGCATCGTTCTTCACACCTCCGATTTCATGAGCTATCTTCTTTTGCGATTCCATTACTCCTCTAGTTTTCTCCTCCGCCGTTGTACTTTTAAGTTTCTCGGCGACTTTCTGGGCAAGCAAGCAAGCAAGCAAAAAGCAAAATCAGAGAAAGAAGAAGGAATGATTTTGCTTAAGTTTATTAATGGACTCTAATAGAATGATTTGAAGTAAATCTCAAAGCTCAAGGCCCATTAGACTTTTCTTCTATTAACTCTTGCAGACTTTTTCAGCCCAATTAATATTTGCATAGTTTCTAGATGGTCCACAAGTTTCCACCGTTTACGACTCAAAACGTCGTCGTTCACATCATCGTTCTGAGAATGGCGTACGTTAGTATAGGTGAAGCTCACCGGCGGATCACTGAGTACTTAACCGCTTTATGCGGTACCAAGACTCTTCTACACTTAGATGTCTCCTCTTTTCAACGGTTTGATTTGCTATGGAACTTCTGGGAGCTCTGGTTCTACATGTGGTATGCAACCAGAAGATCAATCACAGTGCCTAAATTATGTTCTTAAAGGTCTTGTCTTCAAACATGAATGGTTGAAGAAGATATTTTGTTTTGCCTAATTCATGGACAAGTTTTAGTTCAGTGCTCACTTATGTTTCCTCATTTCACTAACGTAACTGATGCAGGTGAGTTTATTCCATGTAGTTCAAATGTAGCTACTTGATTCTTAAATTGTGATTAGATTTCACGAATGTCTATACATAGGATGATTTTATAGAAATTGATATACAAAGAGCAAAATGACCGTATATATGATTTGTGCATGTTCAAGAGATAGAAGATACAGAGTTGGTGGAGAGGTTGGAAATCAATTTTACTTCATAGAGATTCTCACTTTCTCCTTTACCTTCAAACAAAACAACAAAACCAAAATCTTAAGAACCTGAGAATAAGAAATTCAAAAAACATGAATGGAAAATTGATTCGCTACTTACCAACTTCTGCAGTGATGTCTGGTCCAAAGAAGGAAGTGAATTTCGCCTATCAAAACAAGATTTTTTTATGTTTTAAAGTATCAGTTTTAGCTTTATGTTTTCTCTACTTTTTAGAGACTAAATTTGATGAAACCAAAGGTAATTAAGCTATTTTCCTAAAGCAGATTAGTTTATAATCTAACTCTTACCTGTCTTTTTTCGAAATCTGATAATTGCAGAGCTTTGGCCTCAAATACAAGGACCAGACAATAACGACCATCGGTCAGGACCTACGGATACGAGTTATCAGAAACGATACAGGTAAGTTTCGCTCCACCAGCAGTGTCCATGTCAAATGCAAGTAAACAAAAGAGATCCATATATATATTATATAATAACATAATGTAAAGTCATGTACATGAAGAAATTTACCTCCTCCCTTATCATCTGTAAGGTAGGTGCACTACGTCTTGGGATACCTCCTCCCTTATGATCAAAACAGTCGTAAGAAAAACGAAATTATAAATGAGGGTTGTGATTCATTTTGTTTCAATAAAATAGCTTACCAGTCCATATTGAAAGATCCTTTTTAGAGCTTCTTCCAAATGTTGTTCATCTCCATAACGGTATCTCGTGACATCATTTCTAACCTAATAGAAAGAAAGAAGAAACCCGACACATTTACAATTCATGAGAAATAAGTTTAGCATCCTATGCGCACTGACAAGACTACAATTTCAAGTCATATAGGTAAAAGGGAAACTAAATGAACTTTTGTGTAAGCAAGACCTTCTGCAAGTGAACATACTAGACTGAAATCAAGCTAGCATTTAGATTAAATTTCCAAATACTAATGACGAAAACTGTTAACATCCTTTCCTCTAATCAGAAACATATTTATGATTCAGAATATTTATGTATAAGGGAAGAAAAGTAGAATTATCTATAAGGATGACGGTACTCCGGTAAGTATCAAGAGCAACCACAAACTACTAAGTACCTGCGTTAAAATAGGAGTAGCACAGCTTTCTCTAAGCTTCACCGCATCCGAGTAGCTCAAGCAAGGAACTGGCTTGAGTTCTGCATACTGCATAGGAAGCAAACAGATTCTCAGGGGCAAAAACAATTAGACATTTCCAGCTATCCAAAATATTCCACTCTCTAAGGGACATGAGACTCAGAACGATAACGGAAGAGAGAAAAGCATATGATACTGTTAGCATACCTTGAGTGCCATTCCGATTATAGCAAGAGGAAATCCATATGTTAACATTATAGCAGACCACTCAGATCCAGGAAGGATATTAAAATAGGCACCAAAACCATACCTGTAGGATTTAACACATCCATAACCAAAATATCACACGAAACTATATATAGCACAACAACAAAGGCATAAAAAAACTCACGAGAGTAGCGAAACTCCGAGACCTAGTCCAATAACACCAAATGAAATCTGCAATCCAAATCAGATGGTAAACTTTTCAGTGTCCAAATTGTTCCAATACACAGTCTATATAACTTATAAACTTCTGGTTTTGTTACACCAAACTAGGATCCTAATTGGTATACTAAACAGGAAACCATATAACAACAAATTTGATAGCAATGAAGCCAGTTTCACTGAAATTTCATCAGAATGTATAAATCTTTCGAGAATTCCACATCAGGATGTGAATTGCACATCTCAAAATAATTCAGAATCATCAATTTCAACCACTAAATCTCTGATAAAAATTCGAAAATCAGTGGAAATTACGAATCAAACTACTTGATATGTGCAATTAGGGATTTGAAATGGTCGACAGCAATATAACCTTGGCCAAAGTGAATTCATCATCAGGGATTAAGGTTCTATCACCGGAAGCTACTGAAGGAGAAGAGCTAGTGGAATCAGCAGCTCTTGCGATGAAATCGAGCTTTAGAATCTCTCGTTTCAACCTCGTCTCGGGAACGTAGAGCCATCTCTGCCGTGGCATCAGAGACGGTTGTGAAGTCGAAGCGACGGATAGATTCTCATGGCGACGATCGTACAAACTGTGGCGACGGAGATTGGAGAATAAGACGGTGGTTCCCGGAGCTGCCGATATGGATCCCATTTTCTCCTCTTCTTCTTCTTCTTCTCTCGCTCTCTCTGTATCTTTGGGAGAGAGTAATGTGAGGCTGAGGTAAGTGTTAAAGTATCAGCCGCCAAAATTCTGGTTCGGTTTAACGAAATTGGTTAAGTCAATCAAACCGATCGGCTCTTTGGTTCGGTTTAATCGATAATTGGAATTTTTTTTAGTATTTTTGGAAAGTGAAAGTTACAAAATTAAAACCGACATAACAATAGTATGTATGCCTTTGGGTGATTAAATTTGGATTTCAATTCAGGGAAATTCGTTTTGATCTTGGTTATTTAGGAGTAATAAACCGATGCCAAACCCAAACATTATTAAAAAAATAAACCGGTTTTCACCTTAACCAAAGGCATGAGCCGGTTTTAGTTCAATCCCTGAAATTGTTCTGCGAGAGTAGTTTCTTGAAAACTTTCACAAGACTCTAAAGCTTCCAACTTCCGAGAGTTGTCTCTATGTGTGCTTAAAGAACCCTAGCAGGTTTACTCTCTGCCGGAAACCTAATCAAACCCTAACCTATGACACAAGTAATAAGAAGAAGTCAAGTGGGTATGTTTTGGCTACAGTCCCAGTTCCTCATTCTCCTCCTGTGAAACGTTCGAGTCTCGTGGCAGATCACCTTTGGTGGATCCAGATCACCTTCCTCTAGCGTCTCGATTCTTGATTGCACATCTCACACGTGGCGCGTGGCTCCAAGCTTGCGGATGAAGCTGTCACTTGCAAAGATGGCGATTCTGATTCCTTGAATAACATGTTCGTGGTGTTCGACACAAAAACACAATTTGGGATCATGTGCCCTGCCCTTACACAGCAAAACATAACACAAGACTACACAACTTTTACTCCAAAGCTTATGTTTTGACGAAAAGTGGCTCGTGGTGACTAACAGATCGGTGGTTATCATTTGATGACCACTTGTTGATTGTTAAGCTGATCTTATGACCAAAAAAGCAGTCCGACATTACAAAACTGAAAATAGTCAAATACAATATCATAATACAAATATAGAAACTGTTGTTCACTTTTCATTATTGAAAC
>OVBW01000677.1:1513-17359 GCA_900406355.1 Erysimum pusillum | reverse complement strand
CTAGTACCTAACCATTATATTCTGATATAAGACTTTTATTTACATGTGAAGAAAAAAATAAACATGTGAAGAGATGAGGAGGAGAAATCATAATACCATTGTAGCTTTTGCCATTGAACACCAAATCAGTTTGGAAACGAGAGGGACCACGAGTACTACTTGGTTGCTTACGAACCAAATCCTCAACGACGTCGTATCGTGACATTCCTCCTACTTCTTCATCTTCGTCATCATCATAACGATCGTCATGAAGATCTTCAACGCCATCGTCAACCTCTTCTATTGATGATTCGCTGCGATAAGGAGAAACATTGGCAGAAGAAAAGTGTTCCTCTGTAGAACAAGTGTTGGAATCTTGATCATCATCTTCTTCTTCGTGTTCATCATGAGTTTGATGGACATTTATGAACTCCTTCGTGTGTTGATTATTTAGTCCACCTTGAGAATCATTATTGTAAAACACTAAAGATTCTCCGTCTTCTCTTATATCAGCTACCAAATGATCCGGATATTGATCTTTAGATATCACATGGTAACTTGTATTATACGACATCTTGAATTCTCCCCCTTCTTCTTCCTCTTCCTCCTCTTCTTCTTCTTCGGAATACCATGCCGTCGAATCATATTCATCTTCATTCCTACATAATAAGAAAGCTATTAGGATTAATTTGTCCCAAAAGAGAACAATATTTCCGAATTTTTTTCTATCTCATCAGTTTTCAGAACTATATGAAGAACTCATCAATAGCGACCCTTACTTTAGCCAACTTCCGGTAACAAGTAAAGATGAAAGTATTCAAGAAAACATTGCATAGTAAAATATCTTCAATTAAAACTCAGCAATAGGCCAATAGCCAAGAAATTTTGTTTTAACTATATGCTAAAATCCGAAAACAGGGGAAAAAGAAAGTATTCATCATATGTATAACATACGTGTAGTAGAGTAAAGTAAGCATATAAGCATATATAGATGGAGAGAGACCTTTGGAGGAGAGGGTAGCCGCCGATGAAGTGCAAGAGCTTGAGGAGGAGGGAGACGGCGGAGTAGAGGAGGAGGAGGAAAAGAAAGAAGGATGTTGAGACATTGATGAAGAGACTTGCTAATGCTTCTTCATTTGTATAACATTGCATTTTAATTAAATCTCTTTTTCTCTCTTTCTTTTATCTTTTTCTATCTTTCTTCTTCTTCCTATCAAATGGAGAGAGAGAGAGAGGGAGACACTTCCTCGANTATCTTTTTCTATCTTTCTTCTTCTTCCTATCAAATGGAGAGAGAGAGAGAGAGGGAGACACTTCCTCGACTACAAAATCAAAAGCAAAGTTTGTGGTTTTACCAAAAAATAAAAATAAAGTGGTTGAGTTGAGTGGTTCTCTCTCTTTTTTTCTCTCTTACTTTTTGATACTAATTTAAAATTTCTAATTGTTTAATACATGTTTAAAAATTTGGACTTCTTATAATTTCCTTGAGACAAGATTATACGCCTACTCATTCCTTAAAGGGCATGCCTGAAATTATACCAAGTGAAGTTTAAAGATGATTCACTCCCTTCATTTTATTATATATACACACTAGTTAAATACAAATATTCTAATTATAGTTATGAGGTGAAATGGCTATGAGATACATGGCTTTCTAGTTTCTACCAATTATATTTCTGAAATTGTGATTTCTATTCATTCCGTGCACTCATAATTGTTTTGTTTAAGATTTTTTAAATTTTATTTTACAATTTTTATTCTAGAAATTTGCCATTTCTAAATATTACCACGCACTATCTGTTAAAATATGTATACGTATAAGTATATGTCCACCATACATCCATAGTCCATAAAAATTTAAGTATCAGTCTATCAGAGAATACACAAGGTTAGATATATAAAACACACACAAAACTTGAAATTAGAAAAACATGGTGGCAGAGGAACGTAGTGGAAGACTCGATTTTTACCTGAAAGAATAAAAATAAAGTTGATGATGTTTACCGACTTAGGGCCTGTTCGTTTGGTGTGCTAGACGCAGTAACTAGACGCAAATGCATATCATTGTTCGTTTAATGTTAATTAGGGACGTGAACTGACTGCTGCGTCTAGATGATTTTTGTAAACTCATCCAAAAAATCTGGAATTTCTGGATGCATTAAATCGGTGCGTCTAGACGCAGCAAACTCATCCAAAAACTTATATTATTTACAGTTTTGCCATTAACTATTAAAAAATTCTTAAAAATTAGAAATTAAAAACATAAAAATGATATAAGAAAATAAAATTACAAAACTATTAAAATTTAAAATAAATAAAAAATTAAAAGAAAAATATTTAAAAATAAAAAATTAAAAAAATTAAATTTTAAAAATTTAAATTTAAAATTTTAAAAAATTTTCCGCAAAATAATCATAAAAAAATTATACGGTTTTCTAAGGATAAAATTTTTCCTGCCAAAAACTTTTCCGTCAAAAATTTTTCCCGCCAAAATTTTTCCCGCCAAAATTTTTCCCGTCAAAACTTTTTCCCGCCAAAAACTTTTCCCGTCAAAAATTTTTCCCGCCAAAATTTGTGAAACCGCGTTTTTGGCCGGAAAAATGTGAAATCACGTTTTTGGCGGGAAATTTTGTGAAACCGCGTTTTTTACGGGAAAATTTTGTGAAACCGTAATTTTGTCGGGAAAATTTGTGAAACCGCGTTTTTGGCGGGAAAATGTGAAATCACGTTTTTGGCGGGAAAATTTATGAAACCGTATTTTTGGCGGAAAAATTTGTGAAACCGCGTTTTTGGCGGGAAAATTTTGTGAATCCGCGTTTTTGGCGGGAAAAATGTGAAATCATGTTATTGGCGGGAAAAATTTGTAAAATGCATCTAGATACAAATAGAAAAATACCAAAAGAACGTAACTGCATCTAGATATAATTGCATGAACCAAAATCACAAACGAACATCTTCTGATTATTGCGTCCAATTACTGCGTTTAGAAATTTTATCCAGATAAGGAAACGAACAGGGCCTTACTAAAGGCAAGAATCCAATATATATTGTATATTATGGATGATCATTGAAATAAATAAATTATCGTGTACGAAAATTATGGATGGAGACAAAAATAAAAATAAGATCTCTGCAGCAACAAGAAAGTGATGAAGAGGCCAAAACCGTGTCACACGCATCTCTAATATATGCTTGTGTTTATAAGCTTTTGCTTTTCCTAAAGCGATACTTATATTATACAATACACATGCAAGTTACGTGTACAATTAACATGGTACATGTAAAGAACATCTTAATAATTTCATATATTTAACGTACATATCTAAATCTAATGCTTGTCTATCTTTTATCGTCGTGTTATTTGCATAAATGGTAAAATTTTATCAAATTGAGAGTGAGTTGAAGTCTAGAATTATAAATGGGCCGGGTTTAGTCGTGTAAAATGAATCGGGTCTGGTTGACACCATATGGGCCCAAACTGTAGGAGGCCCAGGTCTGTTCTGAAGTACTGTTATGTCGCGTCTTAAAACGCAGTGGGTATTCAGGTTAATCTCGGTTGCGACTACCGACGAGGACAATGGCGGGTAAGCAGATCGGCGGAGACGGTGGTTTACCGGCAAATCTCGCCGGAATGACAAAAAGTCAGCTCTACGACATTATGTCTCAAATGAAGGTTCTCTTCTTTCTTTTCTCTTCTCTTCGATTATCGGCTACAACTCTTTCTCGAGAGTTTTTAATCTTTTACGGATTTGAAAAGAGTCCATCGTTTTCCTTTTCGATTTTCGAATTCTGTTTCTGATCAATCAAATCTGATGACGCAGGCTTTGATTGATCAAAACCACCAACAAGCGAGAGAGATTCTGATTCGGAACCCTCTTTTGACAAAAGCTCTTTTCCAGGTTCTTCTTAACTTCATCATCCTTTCCTGATATCTGCACTTCGTTCGGTCTAATAAGCAATGGGGAATTTTGATTTGAAGCTTCTTACTTAAGTATTTTGATTGGACTAGTTTTGGTTTAGCATTGTTGTAGAAGAAGTTGGTTAAAAATTAGGGTTTTGTGTCTGTTCCAGAGATGAACAATGTTTAGGTTTAGCCTAAGCAACTGCGACTGTATCAAAAATTTCAATTACGGATAGATTTCAGAATTTGTACATAATGAAGATGATGATGCTATATTTGTTGAATGCCAGGCACAAATAATGCTTGGAATGGTTCAGCCTCCTCAAGTGGTATATACTTGTATCTTTGAAAAACAGTCCTCTTAAGTCATTTTATTTGTAGGTTCATTTTGTGTATCTTAAATTTGCAACTCTGTTTATTTAGATTCCGAAAGTTGAGCCACAAGCCGTGCAACAACCTCAACAATCTCATCAATCTATTCAACCAAAGCCAAATGTTCAAGCTCATATGTCTTCTGTTCAAGGCGGAGTCAGCTTACATGAGTCAGCAGCTACAATGCAGCCACAGGCCCCGATTAGAAAACACCCAACGCCACAACCAATGCCTATGCCTCCTCCGCCTTCTATTTCTGCAACCAATAATGCTCCATCACAGCCTCGTTTTTCGCATCCCCAGCGTCAGGGACATCTGAATCCTGCTGTCACTTCTTTGTCTCATCCACAGTCTTCTCAAGTTCAAAGCACGCCTCCCCCGGTTCCCCTTCACCCAACATCCCAAACACCTTCTTTTCACCATCTTGATATACCAGCTTCTTCGACTCAGTTGCAGCAACAATCGATGCATTCGGGTGGAGGGCCTCATTTGACTCAACAACAGCCTAGACCATATCATCACCAATATGGACCAGGACAGACTGGTCCAAACACTGGGTTTCAGCACCATGGCGCACCTCCTCAGCATCTTTCTCAACCCATGTTTCATGTAAGTGAAAAGTAATGAGTAGGTATTTTCGGTTTTCTTTTGTTTCCCTCATTGTGATTTTTTTATTATTTTGACTGACTGAACTCGTTATTTGACCAAATTTGCAGTCAGGCAACAGACCCCCTGCTTCCGGTGGACCTCAATTCCCGCAGGGGCAGCCACATCTTCCTAGTCAGCCAACATATCAGGTATTTATACTCTTACTGTCTTATACTTTTAGGCGATATATTTGATGGTTTTGCAGATTGACTATGACATTATGTTGTTTTGTCTCTGTGCTTTCTTCTGTGCGCTACACCTTCTATGAGTAGATTCATCCTGTAATGAGAATTCTTTCCAACTTCTTTCATTGTTCTTCACTTCTTCTTAATCCGATACAGGAAATGTTTTCTTCTTCTCACAATAATTCGTCTCATCTCTGTTCAGTGTCATCCAATTTCTAGTTTTTGATTGCGCTAGAATTGAGTTTCTGCTTAAGATAATAAATAATATAAATGGAAATTTTGCAGGTTTTATTTTTGGTTTTGGGTCTCACTGCTTGTAATCTTGTTTATTGTTTCAGGGAGGAAGTCAATTTCGTGGAGACTACAACAATAACCAATTAGGAGGTCCGATGGCTGCAGACAGAGGTCCTTCTTGGATGGCTGGCCAATCAGAGAGCTCAAACATTACTCATCTCCCAGGCTTAGGACCAGTGCCTCCACCAAGCCAAGTTGGGCCTGGAGGTGGCCCACCACCTCGCCCGGTAATCTACCTTCCCCTGTTTCAACTGAAAGAGACAGCCGTTGATTGTGTCTATTGCTTCTAGGAAATATATTCATGTCAATGATTGTGTAGTTCTATCATTTGAAACCCCACCAATCAATCGGATTCAATGTTCCTTTCCAGTAGACGCTGTAGTTGTGTCTGTTGCCGTAATTCCAAATGACAATTCTGATCACAGGGTAAAGATCGTTTGTTATTTTTGTTGATGATTGCGTTTTTCTTATCTGTGCAGATATCTGCAGAGATGGAGAAGGCATTACTTCAACAAGTTATGAGCCTGACGCCAGAGCAGATCAATTTGCTGCCACCAGAACAGAGAAACCAAGTCCTTCAGCTTCAACAGATTCTCCGGCAGTAAAGCTCATTGATACGATCGCTTGGTCTCCATGTTAGAACTTAGAAGAGACGGGTTTTGGCTTTGAATGTAAGGTCGGAGTGAAGTTTGGGATACTTTGTAAAAAAAAAAAAAGTAATTAGATTTTTTTCAAGTTCAAGGTATTACCTAATACTTCGGTCATATCCCCCAAGAAAATTTATGTGTTATCTTTGATTTAATGTTCTGTAACAGTTATCTTCTGACTTTCACAGTTTCGAAGTCTTACAGTTGTTTTGCAGACTTTTAAGTTTCAAACTCTTTGNCTTCGGTCATATCCCCCAAGAAAATTTATGTGTTATCTTTGATTTAATGTTCGGTAACAGTTATCTTCTGACTTTCACAGTTTCGAAGTCTTACAGTTGTTTTGCAGACTTTTAAGTTTCAAACTCTTTGTTTAACTTTCCGTGTGATACTAAGAAAAAATCATTTGAATTAGAAAAAGTGTAATGGCATAATACATGTTTTGATCATAAATTCAGAAAAATTGTTAGATTTAATATAAAATAGGTAGTTATAGCGTTAGGTGTACTAACATTGTCTCAGAAAAATAAAAATTTTGCTTTATCCAAAAAATGTAGTATGGAAGTATGTATTTTGGTGTTGTACTGTTGTTACAATTGTTTTAGTAGATATGTTAAATGAAATATTTGGAAAGTATAAAGATTACTTAAAGTGGAAATGAAGATTTTGTGGGTTAAGACTTAAGAGTCTTAACTCTTAACACCTAAGACTTGAGAGATTTGAGGAGCTAACAACTCCTCCGCATTCAAAATGAGCCACTTCCAAAATTTTGGTGGTTGGTGGTTCCCACAATGTTTTTGGATCCTTGAACTTGCCCATTTTTGTTCTCTGCCACCAAATGATGTGATCACCAAATCTATTAATAGAATACTCGTTGGTCCCAAATATTTATTTGTTTCCCAAAACTATCCTCTTCCACATTATACTGAATTATAATTTTTCATTTGATCAATGTATTAAACGTTTGTTCCAAATTTTTTAATCATGAAAACCTTTAAACTAGCTAGTTTGGATTCTTTGAATATATGTGTGTCATTTTCAAAATGTAAATCATCTTTTTCAAAAGATAATGTTGTAAAAAAAGTAGTATCCCGGTAGAACCAGAAACAATCAACCACTATGCAATTGCACTATACAAAATTAGGCATTTTTAATTTTATTTTTATAAAAAAATATATGCAATAAGATGGAAATGAATAGAAAGCCCCACATATTTTCCAATTTCCATCTTCTTTAGGGCAAGCAATGGTCCATTTCAAGCTGTATTTCCTAGTTTCATGGATGCATGCATTGCATCTATTCTTTCTTTTTCTTTTTCCTTGGTATTATTTATGTTTAAATTTTATCTTCTGCTTTCGACTTATTAATTTTCAAAATAACCAGTATTCATCTTTAAATACCTAAGCTAAGGCACAACCATTTTGAGAGCAACACATGCCATGGACTCCACCACTTTTTAGAGTTTTCTCTTATAATTTTGACCATTTATGAGTACTTATCCAACTGGAAGAAAGGAATTTAATTCTCAACAAAATAATATATATCCTCCTTGAAGCAATATGTGTATCTAATATTTATTCATAATTACTATCGGTTTAAATCATTTAAATTTTCACTAATTAAAAACTATATCCAGTTTATTTTATTTAATAAGTAACTTTTTTTTTTCATTTTTGTATCCATATAAAAAAAATATTTATGAAAAAGAACGCTTGCGGCTTGCACAACACCTAACTTTTTTTTATTAATGCCATAATCGACTTACTATTTACATTTGATCTAATTTTTATTTCAAATTAAATGTGATAAAAAATCATTAATTAGAAAATATCAAAATATAGATATTACTATATGCTAAAAGAAATATAGATATTTAGAATTCACAAATGTTATTCCCAATCATGTTTATGATGAGTAGGGAACATCCATCAGATTCTATGAACAATGAACCGTCACTCATGCAATTATTTATACAATAAAAGGAAATTAAAAGCTATGTTTAGATATTAGATAAGTACATATTCCACAAAAAAAGGAAGAAAAATCTTTGGTTGCTCCACGATTAAACACGTCCTTTGGAAATCCGCAATCCACATTCTTCCACAAATTGCATAAAACCTCTCTCTGTCGTTGTGTTTTGTTTCGGAGACATACATCATTATGTCTTCTTTCTTTCGATAGTAACAAGTGAAGGATAGTTTTGTCATTTTCGCCCACTGCTCCTGATGTCCAAGTCCAGTTGTTGTTCGAGTTTATCATCTTTGCTTGTCTTTATTTGACCCCAATCAAACCTGCTGATGCCATTTTTAATCTCTATTGTTGTAAATGTTCTTTTCCGTATTTTAAATATTCTTTTCCTTTTTCTTAAAACTGAGATTTGATGACTATTGTTTTGGACGTTCCAGGCTTTCCAGCTGTGGCTGATTTGAAATTTTTGTTTTCAAATTGTCTTAGAAAAATGAAAAATTGAAGAGATTCTTTGTGTTTTGGCGTATATATATTATAGCTCTTAAAACGCTAGATTAAAAATTGATATATGTTCGGGGTGTGTTTCGGCGTATACTGTAAATCATCTTGTCACCTAAATTTACCATCGACATTCAAACTTATTATACTAAGTTACTAACAATTCAATAACTGCTCATCTCTAAATTATAATATTAAACTAATCGTATTTACATAGGTCTGATATCTAATTTTTAACTAACTGTATATCGAAATAACATTCCTTACTTCTGTGGTCTAAGTGTGATTGATATGAGGCCTTCTTACAACTTTCAAAACACTTTAAATTCATTCATATTGTCAAAATTCTGGTGAGTTCTTACTAAAATTTATGTCAAAATTATGGTTGGATACACTGACACTCAATTCATTGTGGTTCCGATTTTTTTTTTTTTATGATACTCATGTGCTCTCACTCCGTTCCGAGGTCTAAACACAACTCCGAAAATTTTGTAATGGTTAAAGATGTCCTTCAAACATTTGTCACTGTTCGATTTAGTTGAATTGCAATCTCTTGGCAGTATATTTGTAATGTCGAAATTACAGAAGTGTATATATCATATGGCATCGATATCCTCGAAATTGATCTTAAAAGTATATTTTTTTTAATCCGAAAAAAGAAGAGAAATTAGAAAGACAAAAAAGGAAAGCAAAAAACAAAAGTCAAAGGGTCCATGATGATGAATGGAAGACAGAATCCCCATCCCTCCCTTGCCCCATCTCCACTGCCTCACGTGCCTTTGCCCTCTGCAGATATTAATATTCCAGTTAAATTCGATATTTTAAACATATAATTAATCACAGTGAAAAACTGAAATAAATCATAGCAAACATCAAGAAGTTTTTATTAGAATACTTTTAAGTGAAAGTTAAAGATTCTATTGCTGTACCTGAATGGATTCCACATCATCAGTCTCTGAGTTAAAGTCATAATACGAACTTGCTGCTGTAAGCTTCATGGATAAAAACTGAATTCACATAAAGAGAAAAAGCAAAATCAGTAATTATTAAAACAAATGAAATTGGTTAGACAATCTATAATTCCAGAGAGAAAAATTATCATACCTCAACTTGATTTTGTAAGGACTGGACGTAATTAATAATCTCGTCCAGCATAGTAGCCATCCCCATCGTCTGCATCACCAAATATATATGTTAGTAAAAGAAACCTGAAAAGTAAATACTTATAGTGATAAACAAACTAATTTGATTCCATTTTCACATAAGTAATCACCTTATAACAACCGGGGACTATATCTTGCAAGCATCTCAATCTCTCATTAATTTTCCCTCGCCGAACCTGAAATTAAATATTAAAATATCTTTACTCATAGTTTTCATTTCATAATTTACGATTAATAATTTCGAAACTAATATACTATATATTTTAATTCTATATATGATCAAGTTTACCCGTTCTGCTATGCTGTGGCTATCAGTGGCTTGGCCTCTTCTGGCTCTAACATGAACAACTTCTCTCTCTTTCTCTTCTTCTTTATTCTTCGACCTCTTCCCTCTCTTCGAAGGACTCTGTGATTTTAATAAGACAAATAGTTAGAATAATTGAAATTGAAGGTTTAATTACATAGATGTGTGAAATTAGGGTTTTCGAGGTTAGTTAAAAATACATTTTTGGTCAAAACATTTCCATTTAGGGAAACTTGAGCAGAAGAAGTAGAGAGAGATTGATCAGAGACACTGTTCTCCGACGTAGACACAGCCTCCATAAATGTTTTTCTCTTCTTAGTATCGAATCTTGAAGAAGACTCGTCGTTGTTGTGAATATTAGAAGGGAGGAAAATCGCTTGATGATGATGAATATTATTATCAGGAGTAGATTTTCCGAGAAAATGATGATGATCTGGTATTTGATGATGAAAGAAAAGAGAGTCGAGAGAAGAAGAGAAAGGAGGAAATGTTTGGAACTGATGAAGAGTGTTGCTGAGTTCTGCTAGTTGTGTTATGGGATCATCCACTGTCATGAATGTCTGAAAATCAGAAGAGAGATTCGCCATTATTATTGAGTTTCAATTTCAATTTTTTTTTTTTTTAAGAGGAGAGTGGCTGTTTTCGAGAGCCAGTGATTCTGTTTTTATATATAGACACTGTTTTTTCCTTCTATTTTTATTTTTTTTAATTGCAATAAAATTGGGTCTTAAAGTAAACCAAGAGAAAGAAAAATAAAAGGAGGGCCAATGAAAGTGAGAGTAATGGGATTTTTGTATTGGAGTGGGACCCGCATAATTTATCAGGAGATATATCCAAATAGAGAAAGTGGGCCACTGTTAGGTAGTGGGACAGTGCTCATAAGCACTGTATAAGCAACTTCTCTTCATTTCTCAAGGGGGAAGAACTTAATATCTCATCAAAGTATTCATTTTTTCATTCTTCTTATTTTCCTTAATCTACTGTGAAGAGCGAACAATAAATAATAAAAACTGTGGTGAAGAAACATACAAAGTTGTGATTGATGATATTCACTAGTTTGAATAGTGAAATAGTATTACCTATTTATGTTAAATGAAAAAATATTTTCGTATGACGCTCCTGCGATGCTATACAAGCTAAAAAATTCGTCGAACCTATTGCATATGATGAAGATACTAAATGTAATAAAATCATCCCACATCTACAAGACACAACGTAATTCGTAGAGTAAGGTGGAGTTGGTAGATGGTAGCTATTTAAGATTTAACCCTTAACGAAGATTTAACCTATATACACACACAGTCACACACAATTTCTAACTAGCTAGGTTTGGTTTCTTGTGACTGCTGATCAGACACGTTTTTCTTTTTGGATTTTTTATATGGAGTTAGGTTCCTATCAAGATCTAAGCAAATTAATTGATCGAGCCTATCACTGTACCCATTATCTATAGACTCATCAAATCACATGCAATTACATATGCATTCAAGACTCAATCTAATTTGTTATTTTGACTTTGAGCATTGCTTAGTTAACAAAAAATTGACACATCAGAATTATTGATAACAATCATAAATGGTCAACTCTCTTGAATACTAGTTTGCTAATCTTTTAAACCTTGTTAAATTTCAAACGATTCTTGGATCAGGCCAATTAGCTTTTGGAACGAGTCTTATTCCTAATTAATAGCGTTAAACTAAAATAGCAACAAATTCAAAATTCAAAATATGAATCTACGTTGACTTATAACTGAAACAAATAAGCCAAAGCCAATTTAAAGAAAGAAAGCCAAAATCAACTCCGACATAACTGAAGAAATCAGAAGCCGAGTACAAGATGTATGCTACATCACAAACTCTACATAAGATAGTAAGATACCAGGCCGACCAAGTAAAACACTGGGCCTTAAAAACGAAAGAAAAAAACCTCTTTTACAAACATAACTTTATTTAAAAAAAAAAATCAAAAGTTTTGCAAATCTAAGAAGACGAGAACTTGAGTATTTTGATTTATAACCAAACGTGCTAAGATCTCATATACAGTATATATAAAAATATCCATAAACGTATTATGTAAAACGACCCCGTTTGTCTCTATTTAGGGCCTTCTATTTACATACACACGTAGGTGCATTTACATGTTTTGATTTAATATTCATCTTCCTTCCGCGAAGGAAGATATGGAAATGGAGTTCCTCGAGTACTCCTCAACGACGCTATTCTGTCCGGATGCTCCTCCTCCACTACTTCTTCTACTCTTAAAATTGTTTGGTTCGCTCCCGGTTAATCCGAAAATTCTTGAACCTGCTCCTGTACTGGTCTCAGTACTTGTATAGCCGCCTCCTCTACGACCTTGGAGTCCAGGACGACCCGGTTTGGGCAAATCGAATGAATCGCTAGACAACATTAGATGAACTTTGTTCATATCCGGTCTATTTGATGTGATCTGCTGGCAACACAGTAATCCTATAAGGAAACATGTGGCTGCTTCGTCGCGATTGTATACTCCTGCTAGAGATTGATCCACCAATTCCAGAATTTTGCCTTCTTGGTACATTTTCCAGGCCTGTACCAAATATAAATTCTGGTTTTGAATCATACCGATTTGGTTCAGAGTTAAACAAACATGTATAATAGATCCAAAAAATGGATATTCGGTCCGAAACAAAAGAGCCGTCATTCCTAGAGGGCATGTTCGAAAATCCCACATTGTAAGTTGAGATGATTCAACGCAAGTATATAAAAACTCATTGCCATTTGACTTTAAATCGTATATTCATAATTCCTCATAATATAATGAGGATAATAACCGAACTATAATGGCAAAATTGAATTGATTCGTTACTCTGTATAGGTTGTGCAAAACCGAACCGGTAAATTAACGTTATGATTCCAACTTACATTGCTCAAGAGATCGCCTATTTCCGGTCCAAGACGAGGATTTTGGTTCTTTCTTCCGCTAACTATCTCCAACACCAAGACTCCATAGCTAAAGACATCTGATCTGACCGATAAAAGCCCATGCAACGCATATTCAGGAGCCATATAGCCACTGCAACAACATTCACAAAAGCCTCTTAATTACATTTAAACAACATCTCAATTATTTTCCAGATACTAGAGATTATAATGGGATTAGGTATACTCAGCTACTCACTAAGTACCAGAGATTCTAAAGGTATTGGTATGAGTGCCGTCGCCGGGGAATAATCGGGCCAAACCGAAATCGGAGATTTTCGGATTCAAGTCATTATCTAGAAGAATGTTGCTGGCTTTTATATCTCTGTGGATTATCCGTATCGGAGCTTCTTCATGTAGATACAACAGTCCTCTCGCCACGCCTATAATTATTCGCCATCGATGGCGCCAGTCAAGCGAACCGGGTTTGACTTTGTCTGAAAATTACAGAGAGATAAATAGTTAAACCAACCAAACCGATTCTCCATCTCTAAGACTTTGAACCCAACCGGTTCTAATTGAATGAAACAGACAGAATAGACAGAACATAACATAACTTTGGTGTGGTTCGTTTTATTAGGACAATTCGTGAATAATAAAGATTGAAATGAAGAGATGTACCGAAAAGAAAATAGTCGAGACTCCGGTTAGGGAGATACTCGTAAACCAGCATCTTCTCGGGACCATGGAAGCAACAACCCAGCAACGAAACCAAGTTCTTATGTTAATCCTAAGCAAGAGCTTAACCTCGTTCGTGAATTCTCTCGACCCTTGTCTCGAATCCACCGATAGTTTCTTGACAGCTATTTCTTCACCATTCGGCATTGATCCCTATTTCACAATATCGTATCGAATAAAGATCGTTTTTCCAAAAAAAAGAAAACAGAATTTTCTAGAGTAGTTTACCTTGTACACAGGGCCGAATCCGCCGGTTCCGAGCCGATTCTTCTCTGAGAAGAAATCAGTCGCGATTTCAAGTTCTTGAAGATCGTAGAAGATGCCACGATCTCCATCGTCTTCGGCTGATTCTTCTCCAGCGGAAGCGGTCTGACCACTGCACATCTTCAGCAGCGCCATCAAGCTACCGAAAAGACGGCGGACCATCTCTTGTAACGACACGTGGCTTGTTTTATTACCCTCAGAGTGAAGAACTGAAGATGAAGAGAAGGTTTCTGGGATATTATTTTCAAACCCAGTTTCTGATGTTAGTTGTTTTATCGTTTGTTGTTTCGGAGTGGCTTATACGACGTCGCATTAATGCAACGTCAACAAGTCGTTGAGTCAGTCAACTTCATTGACCCAGCATGGATGACATATAAACAACTAATACGCGTAACATTAAGTTCCGTATTCATATTTGTTTTTCTTTTTTGTTGAAAACTTTTTTTGCTTTTGACTGAAGAAGCAGTGCACAGTTTAAGAGAGACAAGATATGAAAAGATTAGTAAAATTTTAAAATGTTGGAAAAAAAAACGATTAGTTAAACGTTAAGACAATAGACATATTGAAACTATAATAATAACTTGCGTGGGTCTAAAGTTAAAAAAGAAAAAGGCAAGGAGTCAAATCCAACAAGTGTTACAAAATCAGAAAGTCAAGTCAAAGCAAGGGACCTTTTAGATTGGACGAGTCAGTCACAAAAAGGACAACCATGGTAAGAATTTTCCGCTTGGACCATCTCGTATTAATATTATGTCGTGGGGTAAATAAAAAGAGAAAGGAAAACAATATTTGATCGGTTGATAAAGCCCAGCCCAGGAATAGAACAAAGCCCAATTCAATAACGTCACATTACATCTCTGGAATCTACTAAACCTGTAAACCGTCAGAGTCGCCGGGAAAATCGCATATTTGTTCGACGCGACGGCGGCTTCGTGATGAGGTTCCGGTACGCCATGGTCTGTTCTTCGNTCCTCTTTACGCGTTTCTGTGATTGTTGCTTTGTTTTGTTGCATACCGATCATGATTTTTCGAATCCCTAAGTTTGCTTGGTCTCTGCTTCAGTGTTAATCTCCTTCAAATGCTCTCATATTCGCTAATTTTCTTTCGGAGCAGCTATTATGATATTCAGATTCCTTAATTTCTTATTGATTATATCTTGTAGCACACTTAGTTTAATGGCTTTGATTTAAATCCTGTTTTGTTTTAAGACATTGTTTATAAAGTGTGTTTTNTTTGATTTAAATCCTGTTTTGTTTTAAGACATTGTTTATAAAGTGTGTTTTGGTTCATATACAAAGTCTTTTTCTTTCTTGTGGCTATGTTTTGTCTAACCTGTGATGCTTTGTTTTGTACTTAGAACCATGGTCATTGGGTTGTAGGAGTTCTTCAAGACATGAACTTGATACCTTGACTGTTTATCAGTTACAAGCGGAATGGTATTTTGCAGATGCTTAAGAGGAATTTATCAGTGAAACTTGCTCCACAAAGATGGCAAGATAATGCTGGTGATGGTGTGTTTGATGTCGTTATGACATTTGAAGAAAAGGTCTTCGATTCAGTCCTTGAAGGTAATCTAAATCCTCCTCATTTCTCACAATTATACATTGTTTCAAATTTTGCTTGATCCCGAGTCCTGACGGCTCACTACATAGATATTCATCACAAACTCTGATAATATTGGAAAGAAAAACTGTGGCCACTTATCCCATTTGAAGCTAAACGAAATATCGTGACTTTGATCTTCTACATGCGGTGTTTCCAAACAATCTTCTCATTGGGTAAATTATGTCGTACTAGTTAGTTTAGATGTTGACATATGAATACAGATTCAAAGAGACAAGATCCAATTCCAGATCTACGAATAGCCAGAGCCTAGCTTGATTATAGAAAGTCGTAGAGCTTAAAAAGTCATATGTAGCTCAAAAGTTCTACCGGGTGAATTCTTGTAATTTGAATTGCTTTCTATCTTGCTGTATTTGGTAGCTGAAAAA
>OVBW01000676.1:9638-19792 GCA_900406355.1 Erysimum pusillum | reverse complement strand
AGCATTAGAATGTCTTTCAATCGGTGCTCGTGAGCTTCCACCTCCATCTACGGTTGGTTCTTCATGTGTATATGTGATGCTGAGACCCGATAAGAGATTGTACATTGGACAGGTACATACTTACCATATCAATATTAGTAATCTCTTCTTAGACTAGACAGAACAAGATTGTTTTCTTATTCTGAGTATCTGTGTTTGTTATAAAACTGCAGACGGATGATCTTGAAGGACGAATACGTGCGCATCGAGCAAAGGAAGGATTGCAAGGGTCAAGTTTTCTATACCTTATGGTGCAGGGTAAGAGCATGGCTTGTCAGCTAGAGACTCTTCTGATTAACCAACTCCATGAACAGGGCTACTCTCTGGCCAACCTAGCCGATGGAAAGCATCGTAATTTCGGAACATCCTCAAGTTTGAGTACATCAGACGTAGTCAGTATCTCCTAGTTTGAACCATCCCCAAGCTTGAGGACATCAGACATAGTCAGTATCTCCTAGTTTGAACCTTAGCTGTATGTCTGTAATTGATCATCTCTTAGAATTAGAGTTAGAATGCCTGCCGTTTTTCTCTTTGAAATTTTGCAAACGGCACGCAGTTCGGGCAATTAATCGGATGCAGCAATTGTACCAATTTTGGGTCGTTGGGTGTAATTGTGGTTTCATTTATCCGATAATATAATATTTTTTAATAAAAATCAACACTAATGTCTTGCATCTTTTTGTTCTTCTCATGTAATAAACTTATTAATTCCTCAAGAATGCAATGTTACAATTTTTAACCATAAAAATAATAAACCGGACATTGGACTAGCCTTAATGGTGGCGTAACTCCAATTGCAAGAGAACCGGGTTCAGACGAGATGTGGTTATCTCTGATATTAAAAACGAAATTGACCCAAACTACGTCGTTTGATTATTTCTCATTACGCCCAAATTAAAAAATTTCTCTGTGTTTTGACAAAATCGAATTTGGTTTATTCTTGCCCAGAATCGAATTTTTGAGATCGATCGATTTTGATCTCCACACTCTCTGGTTCATCGATCTTCTTCATCAATTAAGCGTCTCTTCTTCAAACCTAGGCTTTAGGTTCGCGAATTGCAGTGACCAAAGAGATCCTATTTCCTTCTCTCTCGTTCTTCTCTTTCGCTCTCCCAATGTAAGTTTGTGTCCATCATACTCCATCATTTGAGTCTTCTGATACCGTTTCTGTATTGATTCGATCATCATTCATATAACCATTAGATGCTTTTGCTGATTTCAGTTTCCTCTAGTGAGATGGGTTAAATATGCTATGGTAATGATAATTGTAGGCTGTGTAGAGAGCTTTTTAGCAGATTGAATTCTGAGATTCAGTAGCTTCTGTATATCTCTTTTGATTGCTAATTTAGAACCTTGACTTGCTCTTGGGTTTCATTGCATATTCATTAGTTTGCTTAATTTGATTCATAGGCTAATTTTTCAATCGTTGTAAAATCTACAGTTTTGTAATTTGTGTAGTTTTCAGTTGAGACATGGATGAGGTTGTTGTTGAAGTGGAGAAGACGAAGAGAGAATGGGAAGATGCGTACGAGAAGACGATTGGACATATTTTGGCGATTCAAGAGTACGGAAAATCAAGGAGAGGAGATGGAGGAGAAGAGAAGATTTCGCTACAGAGGCTTAACGGATTGGCTCAGGATGGTCTCTCTCTTCTCAATTCTCTGCAATTCAATTTGGATCTTCTCGCTCCCCAGCTCCCTTCTGATGATCAGGTTCAGTCCACTCAGTCGCTGCTTGAAACATGGAAGAATCAATATCACAGGTATTTTTTGATTCAAAATCACAAGCTTTTTTTTGTTTGTTTGAAATTTGGTTTACTGTCTGCTTGTGAATTCTACAACATTCAAAAGTAAAATATAGGAACCTTGCATTTGTACAACGATTGTCGTCTTTAGGTAGTTGAGTTATTCAATCTAGAGAATAAATGATGTGATATTGGGCGTTTAACCTTGGCTTAGGGGTATTCGAGTCATCGTTGTAGTAGTTTGTAAGAACAAGGGAATGTTAAAGATCTTTTTCACTGTGACATGAGTGTTTTAAAGTATTTTCCTGAACTTAAATCTCAATTACGTAAAAACTTCTGGTACAACAAGAGAGTCAAATTATGAGTTCAGGGAAAGATAAATGGGTGAAACTAATTTGAGTGTTGCCTATCCTACAATGGCTGCCAAGCATTTATCAGATACAGGGTATGAGTAATATTGTTCACAGTCGCAGAAGAATTACTATTTTTTGTGTTTGAATGACATCTCTGGGTCATTGTGTTTGTGGTCAGTTTGAGAGTAAATCTGAGAAGTGCTAATTTGCAAGCTAAGGATAACATGAGGAAAGCAGCTCAGGAAGAGGTAAGTCTCATAGCTTAAGCATTCTCTCTCTGCTGCTGTTTTTACTGGTCATCTCCTTTGAAATTTTTGTATAACAAGTGCTTACAATTATTGTAGAGAGAGCTTCTCCTCGGTGGTGGAACAGAGTCCACAGTTCTCAGACGTAAACGACAGTATGTACTTCTTGCCTTTCTCTTGGGTTCTTGTTGAAATGGTGATAAAAGTTGTGAAAATGTTTTACCCTTATTATTCTTTTGTTTATTGGTAAATGAATCACGCACTAAAAAAGAGTTCAGTGTTGGTGAATCTTACGTTTGTGGTTGTTTGTAGAGCAAATGCTGGCGTGACATCCGATGCTGAAAGCATAACTGAAAGTCTCAGGCGTTCACGGCAGCTGATGGTTCAGGTCAGAGAAAAGCTTATAAAGGAATTGTGCAATTTATATCTTGTTTGTCCTTTTGGCCTAAACAAAAGGTAAATTGTTTGATCAAATATTTCTCTATTGACTTTTGGGGTTACAGGAGGTCGAAAGAAGTACAAACACTCTGGTGGCTTTTGGTATGTCATTCATGATTTGCCAATATCTCCTGATTATTTAATGAAAACAGTTAAAAACACTAAATTAATATATTGATCCATGTTTATAGATATATAGATGAATCTACTGGAGTACTTAAAAAAGCCGAGAGTGAATACAAAGGACATAGGTCTCTGTTGTCGAGGACTCGTAATCTACTTTCGACAATGCAGCGTCAAGATGTAATTGACAGGTATTTGAAAAGAATAGACTCTGTTTAACCAAACCGTTCTATATGTGAATAATAACAATAATATCTAACTCTTGTTTTTGGTGGTTCTTTTGGCACTATCAACAGGATCATCCTCATAGTTGGATTTTCTCTCTTTGTCTTTGCTGTTGTTTACGTTGTTTCAAAACGAATCGGGATTCTGAAACTGCAACGAATGGCTACCGCTGCTATTAAAGCTCAATTAGCTGGAAAAGCAGCAAATGGGGTAGGAGATGATGTCATGCCTCTCGGACAACAATTTGATGGCAATACAGTTCCAAATGTTAATATTCCTCGACAACAAGGCATGCACGATGAACTCTGAAGCTCATTAGATGCTTGTAAACATTGTTCATGAAGATATATATATTACAAGTTATTGTGTTACTTAAAAATGCTCTTTTTGTAGACATGTAGGCTATGTTCCTTTACTCAGTTTTTGACTCATGGTTACATAATCACTTTTGACACCTTACAAACAATGAAGATGATTCTCGTTAAAAAAAAATTGGCCATCTTAAGCATGAAAATTGTGATAGTGATTCAATGAACCATTTCGCTCCATTTCGCTCAAACCACAGTAAGCAAGCACTCACGCCATGAACAGTCCATATATCTTATTATACGATCTGAGAAACAGTCAATGTCTATGTGATCGTCATTGCAGAGAGAGATGATGTCATGATTAGAGTGAGCGATGATGTCAAGGATCTTTGTGATGACATAACCAAGATGATGTCATGCATTTTTATGTGACATCATCATAATTATGTCGTCCTATGTCACTTCTTGTCTTATAAATACACACTTCACTTTTGTGGCAAGCACTCCCACACAACAATATCATGGCTAGCAAGGAACCAGCGAAAGATGGAAACGAGGGATAGAAGATTTCGGAAAAAAAAAGTGTTCTCTCTCACTCTCATGTTTGCATAACATTTATTTTTCCCAAATTATTTTGTCCCTCGTTTTCGTCTTTGGTTGGTTCCTTGCTAGCCATGATATTGTTGTGTGGGAGCAACAAAAGTGAAGTGGAGGGACAGGAGATATTAGGATGCATCGGTGGGAGAAACCGATAGGCGATAGGCGATAGGCAACTCCTTTGACTATTGAGAGGATCGTAGTAGGGCAGGAAGAACCGAAAGACAAAAGAAGAAATTCCAGTATAAAGGTGGCGGCACGGGACAGGCAAGTAGAAGTAAAGAGGAGTGAGTCAGGCCTATGTGAAGAATAATTGACCAAATCGTGGATCAAGTCTGAGTCGTTACTTAGTCGGAGTTTTATGCATTGGTTAGAAGTTGTTTAGTGTTTTGAATAAGTCTTCCANNNNATGCATTGGTTAGAAGTTGTTTAGTGTTTTGAATAAGTCTTCCACTTATCTTGAAAGCAAGTGAGTCGTGGTCAAGTCTAGGAGTTTGTTACTCTGTAATCTGTTGTTCCTTATTTCAACAAGTAGAGTCTGTAATGTCATTTTACAAAGATGAAGAGGAGCTATGAACTAAATTAGTTGGGAATCTCTATGTATTTGTTTGGAGGTAGGATTCTATTTTTCACATCTCTAATCATCTTGCACTGATAATCATGTAGACATACTCATACACACACGATGATCTGAATTTAGTATGTGATTGTTGTTTGTTAGATGAATCTGTTTGACACTGAATCTAGTTCGGGCGTTCAAGTCCTGGGACTTTACGGTATGGGTGGTATTGAGAAGACGACCCTTTCAAAAGCCTTGTATAACAAGATCGTTGGGAACTTGAGTTTTCATCAAAAATGTAAGAGAAAGATGCATCTAGCTAATACGGCATAGTCAATCTACAAAAAGAGTTCATCAGTGTACTTACTTCTTTGGTACCTCAAATAGAAGATGTTAACAAAGGCCTGGAGAAGATAAAAGAAAATGTACCTGAGAAGAAGAAGATGACAATGTGTGCCGTATTTGATTTCTTGAGTCTAGTGTTATCTTTTTGAATATGGCACCGATACAATTGTACTGTTTGGAATGTAAAGTTCTGTGGCTTTCTGATGATTCTTAGGTCCTAAGTACATATGCGTATTCTCTGAAACTCTCTCTAGTTAGTTGTGCTATGTCATGCTCATCCTTCATGTAAAGCATCCCACTTACATGAAGGCTCCACTTATTATCCAGCTCTTCTCTAATCATTAGAATCCCTGATAAGTTTTATTTAAACATGTATGAAATTGTCAGGTAGACACACAATTGGTGGCATGTTGTTCTTTGTTACTTAGAAGGAGGGTCACCAATGAGTAAAGAAGAGGACTCTGTTCCTCCTGAAGTAATCCTCTTTTTGATTCAGAAGTTATGGTTTTACTATTTTCGTTTTTTCTTTTTTTTAGCTGCACTATCTTTTATACAAAGGCTTTTAGAAATTGAACTAGAAACGTTTAACCAAAAAAATCCAAATGATATATCGATTCATTGTGTTTAGATTTAAATATTATTATCGTCTATTACATTATAATTAGATAAAATAATATAATTTGCTACGTGATACTTACGTTAATATACAAATTTTACATTTTTCAAAGAATTGAACTCGATCTAGATATCAAATAAATTTTTGATTAGCCAAAATAAGCTTCCAAAAATACTATATATTTAAAATATATGTAAATTGGGAAGAAAGCTGAATAAATATATAAGGGCATTATAAACAAACAAAGAATATTGACTAGAAAAAAATTGAAAAGTTCCAATATATGACACAAAAAACCTTCAATTATATGTTTGGGTTCTCATACACTGTCCAACGACTATGTATGAAATGAACCGAGAGAGCAAAATCATGCAGCATCAAGGACCAGAGTTGATCAGGGGAAGATATGAGCTAATGGCTAGAGAACTCTGTTCTTCTTCTTATTGCCAACTTTTTAATCCAAATCATAACAGTTGCTCATAGATGAGATTCAACAGCAGCAACATGCGACTATGCATTAGAAAATCCCAAAAGAAACAATCTGAGTTTCTAAAAACCAATGCATTATATATGTATGTATATACTGTATCTATGTAATACCAAAAGAGCTGGAGAAGTATGTATATACCATATGTATCCAATACCAATGTGAATCAATCAACGGAGAGGACTGTAAGTAAATTCGAGAGTCTTCAAAACTTCATTTCCCCACCTATGGTTCTGAAGCTCATCTCTTCTCCAAGACATGATGCTTCAAATGACAAAATGAGGGGGCAAACATAGTTGGCGATTGGATGGGTGACCATGATACTGAAGCTTGTGGAGAGCTCATTGATGATGTTCAAGGAGATATGGTGAGCAGAGACTTCGATGGACTTCCTGACAAAGTAGTTGCTATAGGGGTGCATGGAAAGCATTGTGAATCTGCCAGCAAGCAGATCAATAAGAGCTTCTCCAAGAGAAGGATTATGAAGAGAGATCAATGTTTTGAGAAGACGGCTCCTGAAAAAGAAAGAGAGTGGAAGTTTAGAGACATGAATGAGATAGAAACATTGAAGACGAGAAGCTAGGAGGCATACCCTCTCATCTCAAAGGACACTTGAGAAACTTCAGCATCAAGCAGAGAACAAATGAAAGACGAACATCAACACTTGTAATACAAAGTGAGATCATGTAAACAAAGTAAAAACTCTAGAAAGCCATAGATAGATAAATGTATACCCAATATCGTGAGTGGTTATGTTTTCCATCAATGTCTTAGTATTGGTAGTTAACACTGCATAGAGAGTAAAAATTTCATAGCCTAAGTCCATTGATTTGAGTTTGGCCACAAGATTGATCAAGAAATCTGCATACAATCAATCCGAACGGATCCAACAGACTAGAGAGAATTCATCATCACAACAACAACAAAAAAACAACAAAAATTTTTAGTCAATTGACCAACACAAAATTGTTGAAAGCTCAGATCTTCCAAGAAGTGACCCATTAACATAGTGGAAAGAAGAAATATGATTGAGAAAATGGAAATCGATTATAGTGGTAAAGTTGTACAAAATAAAACTAATCTAAACTTTCTTAAACATATACTGATAAAAGGAGAAGAAAATAGCTAATGATGTGTATTAAACATATATAACCAATCAAGTATTTGAATGAAAATATGGTTTCACTCTTTCAAATAATTTTTATCAACTATTTGATATAATTTAAACTTTTTTTGTGTGTGGTAAAAGTATAATTTAAACGTTTTTTCATATCTATCTCATTGGAGTTTTAAGGATTGGGTCATGTTACGATTTTGAACTTTTTAATTGATGGAATCATGAGGAACTTAATGATATCTTCAAATGTATTTGAGATAAATATACATGTTTCTAAATTTTCACTAATATATCTTTTCAAATAGAGATGATATCTCCAGATCAACATTAGTTTAGACTTGTGATGGTGATTGACCAATTCTCTATTTGGGTTTGTGCATTTACACAATTTCATTTGGTTATAACTAGACGTGTTATTTAAAAAAATATACTCCATATATTAAAAAATGCTTATTGTTTTGCTTTTCGAAATTCTTTTATCTTTCGAAAAGCACAAGTAGTTTTAACGAGTACATTAGTTTTGGGTACTTGGTATAGTTATGTTTTTATAAATACACTTAATTTTAATGAAAAATTTTAAAATTAAAAATTTGATTTTACAGTAAATAATATATAAAACTTAAAATTATATATAAATATATTTACATCTTAAAATTATATTGAGAATTATGATTAGAATGAAATAATAATATCTATTTTAAACATTCTTCTTTTGTATAGTATGCAACAATGAATTGATAAAAATCGATTCATGAAATCTTTTATCAAAATAAAAAATCGATTCATGAATTGAACAAATTCATAGATTTACGAAAGAAGACACGTTACCTAATTAGAAGGCTAGCTTACCAGTTACCACGCGGTTACGACTTATGACCATGCAAGTACATTAATGGTCAAACTTTGGTAAACTCATGCATTGGTCTACGCTCGAGTCCATCCATGCATGCATAGGTGAACAACCAAAGTACTATTGTACTAATACTTAAAAATGATTTAAGAATGATTCTCAATATTATTTTTACCAAATAAAAAATGATTCTCAATATTACACGATCTTAGACTTTGCATTTTTAAGTGTGGTAATTTAAATGAGATTTAACGGACTATGAAAGTCTTCCCAGTCGAAAACTAGTCATATTGGTCAATAGTCAATGTAAACATTTTAAATTTTAATCCTTTCAAAACTTTTTTAAAAAATTGAGTTCAGAATCCACCAGGTTATTTTAAAAATGAGATTAAGTCATGTCTTACAAGGAATTTGTGTGAAAGGAAAAGATGAATAGATTTTTTTTAAAAAAATTTATATTAAAAAAAAAAGAAGAAGAAGAAGAAAGAATATTTTAGAAGAATGATGTAAGTATTTGCCTACCAACACTAATTAGATATGCTTTGCCAAAAAAAAAGAAGAGAAGATTTTTGTTTTGGCCTACGTGCGCAATATTATGATGAAATAAACCCCACCATTCTCGACCTCAATCTCAAGCTTTGTACTTCTACTCTACAATCTACATCTCTCATTTTCTTAACTTTTTGATGACTTACATCTCTCTATCTTCTAGAGTTTTCAATCCATTCACTATAGACTCGAACTTGGGAAATCGAAAAGACAATGTATCTTTTCTTCTAACCAATTGAGTTGAGCTAAGCAAAAGTAAGTAAAAAGGATGTTACTTGGTTAGGTTAAGGTTTAATAAAGTAATCAAATTAAAGAGTATCTATTTTACAACCCATACATGGGGTTCGTCAAAGTAAAAAAGGTGGCTTAAGGTGGATTGGTCTTTAGTGTTTAACAGCCAAACTGGATTTGCTGTCATTAATGATTTAATTACATTACATTTGCTTAATTAATTTTGTATATATCCAACCTTACGTTTTGTCCAACACCACCTCTGATTATTTATTTAGAAAAACGTAGTTGGATATGTTTGTGGTCCTTTAATGTTTGTATTTTGCTTACAAATATTACCCAAATTTCCAAAACTGTTACAAAAATCTCCTGGTATAGAAACATTGTAAGAAATTAACAGTTGACAGTTTTCCAATAATTTTTTTTCATATGATACAAGCTTGGATAATTACCATCTTCAATTATTTTTTCTTGCAACAAAACAAAACAAGAAAATAAATAAAACTAAATTATTTTATTCTTAGTATTTTATCTCTTTTTAACATTCATTTTCATTTTGTATCAAATTCGATTTTAGAGTATTTATTAAACTGTTTGACCACATTTTTTACGGAAATGATTAGAAAATCCACTGACATACAAAAAAATCACAAATTATATTAGAAAATCATAAAAATAGCTCGGCAATAATTTATCTTGTATTTCTGAATTTCTAGATTATCTACCATCTCCGACCATTGTTGCCTTGTCTCCACTAACACTATTTCTTGTTTTGTATCAAATATGATATATGATTCATGTTACTATTTTTCGAACTATGGATTATATTATCTTTTTTTTTTTTGTTAAAGAACTATGAATTATATTATCAACTCTTCTAAACTAAAAAAAAACAAAAAAAAAAAAATCGTCCAAAGTTAATTAGTAGAAATTTCTAGTTTCTTCATGACCGGCCGGACAACTTTATCATGACGTTTGCTTTAAGTTGGACTCAAAAGACTGAGATCATCTATTACAGACACGATCTACATACGCTAGGCCGGTGATGTAAAGTGAAATTTATCCTAAAGATTAGCCTGATAATGACTGATATATATAATAATAATTTAGTAATTATTATCCAATGTCTTGTAATTTTCACCTAATGTTCGTTCTTCTTCTGATGATAACATTATTGTTTATGTTGTTTTCTAAATAAATTTATTCTATTTCATCTAACATAACGTGACCATGTCGAGAACAAGCACCCCTGAAAAGATCGGCTCTTGCTTTCAAAAAACTAAAAGAAGACGAAAATAGATTCATTTATTTTACCAAAAAAAAAAAAA
>OVBW01000673.1:6659-19326 GCA_900406355.1 Erysimum pusillum | reverse complement strand
CGTTTGGATATTTCTTCACAGCCTCACTGAAATAAGAATACACAGTGAAGACTGAGACAAAAGTCTGTGTAACAAATAAAATCATACCTTATACAAGAAATGTTATTACTAGCTCAAATTAGACAGCAATGAACCAACAATTAATTTTAAAAAAATAATAATTGTGAAAAGTCTTAAGATCCATACCTAAAGAACTGCCANAATGTTATTACTAGCTCAAATTAGACAGCAATGAACCAACAATTAATTTTTTAAAAATAATAATTGTGAAGGGTCTTAAGATCCATACCTAAAGAACTGCCAAGGAGAATCAATATCAGCAGGGAGATCAAGGAGGCCATCGTTAGAGTATATACATCGATAAACCGGTCCAGCTGATGGATTCTCAGCCGTGGCTGGCCGTCCTTCTTCCACCATCACCACATGGTCAGCCGCTGAAGCCATTTGTGTAATAAAATGAGGAATAATTAACCTTTTGGTGAAGAAGAAACTGGGATTGAGGATAAGGAAGATGATGAGTGATAGTGTCTATTTGAAGATTGGGAAAATAAATAAATGTTTTAAAGGTTAATAAAAGTCTCTGTGAATCGGTGGTGAAGTTTGGAGATTGTGGTTATGAGTTAGAGGAAGTAGTTGAGCAATAACTTCTTCAGTCTCACAATTGCTGTATTTCTGACCGGTTTTTAATTGCGCCTTTATTAGGAGCCTCTCTTTCTTTTGTTTGTTATCTAATGTTTTTAATATTTAAAACTTTGTGTATCTATGTGTTAGTATATGCAAGTAGATTTGGTGGGTTTGAATATTGTAAATTTAAAGATCCTAAAGAGTTAAGAGTAATTACACCAAACGTAGACTATTTAAAAACTGATTATTTGCGTGTAATTTGGTTAATGGTTTATTGGATTTAAAAAATAACAACTTTTGAAATAATATTGTTTATTTTATAGTTTATTTATTTTCGTGTCATTTGTTTTCGTCTAACTAACTCACAGTTACCGTCATAATCAAGATCTTTATCACTAAAGTACGACATCTATGTTGACATATATAGGTTGTGGTATTCATGAGATTTTAGCACAAAATTAATCATGCTCCTTATCAGTAAAATATAGGAGTATGTTGTTATTTTATCTGATAAAACATTGTTATATTAGATAACACATTATTTAATGAAACTATTACAATAACATTAAGCATGTATTAACAAATGAAAAAATGGTTCCTACCAAAAAAAAAAACAAATGAAAAAATGGTGAAATCGTAAAAAAAAATCCGTTTTTCTTTATTTTTTAATTGGGCCGCTCAATTTATTTAGATATATCTAATTAACCTATTAAAATTCAACTTTCAAGTGAGAAAGAGGCTAACCAGTAACCACTAATTAGAATCTACTGGTCACTTACATCAGATCGCCAAATCAAACAACCAAAAATGTACTATCTTTTACCCTTATTGATATTGCGTATCAAGTTAGCTAGATTTTGGTATTTATTTTCAATCCAAATTACTAGCTAGTAGCTACCACTATATATCCCTAATTAATATCCTTTAAAAAGTGTCTAACTCTACAGATTTTTTCTCTGATGAATTTAATTGGAAGAGCGAAAGGTCACTCTCAGAGTCTCCAACCTGCTCACTGTATATTATACTAGGGGAATGAATTTTCATCAAAACTATCACACTCGATGAGCTATTTCAACCAAAAATAGTGATTTGGCCAAAAATCGTATGAATCAATCATATTTATAATCCGGAGGACATCATTGGCACTCTTCCAGTGTATGTTTCATCTCCGATATAGTGCAAAGATTTTCAACGCCATATATTTACCCATTTCTGCATATATCTTCGAAATTTAACAAAATTCCGCAAGATTTAAAGGGAATACAAGATTTGGTTCCCTTTATCATTGAAAACCAGCTCATCGAGGCCTATCATGATCTTTGCATTGCCAAGTATGGCACTCGCTCTTTCGGTGGAGTCATGTATTATTGAGACAGGAGAAATATAGTTTGCAATGCGCGTTGTAGCATTATCTGCTAGACATATATCTCCATCATGAATCCCAATTCATGACATCATGCCTTCTCGATCTAAGTTCTTTGTTGATATTTCTGGATCAATAAACAAACTTGCGACATCAAGATGAGTATCATTAATTTATGAGAATGGAATATTTTTGAAGTCCATGTCTACCACCTTATTTACAACCGCGACCATGGACTTCACCGTGTATGCATTCTCGTCATTAAAATAATTACAATTACTGGTTGCTACAACATTCGTTTTCGGAAATGGAGCCAATCCAATTGGACAAGGCTGATAGTTCATTTTTGGGAAAGGAGCCAATCCAATTAGACAAGATATAAACTTGGTGAGCAAGTGAATGGGGAGAAAGACATAATACCTTGGAGATAAAGCAAAACTATTCGATAATCATTATAGTATTTCTTGAAAAAGTTAAATAATCCATCACTAATCTAAAGATTTGATGGAACAAAATTAAAATAATTAACAGGCAAACCATACTACTAAGTGTTTTGACTTTCTGACATAAATAAAAGAAAAATGGGTTCAGACAAAAGCGTGATTGGTTGAAACGATTGGCCCAATGACTTGACTTAACTCATCTGCCACGTCTGCCACGTCCCGACGACCACCTGTATCACATAGAGAAACTTGGTAAGACAAGACAATGAAAAATAAAACTATTAAGGAGACAAAATAAGGTAGATGTATACCTTAACGTCGACTTCTTGGGTTCCTCGGATTTCTCTGGTGCTCCAATGAGCGGTTTGAAGGGCCACAAATGCTTAGCAAATGCTTTTGGTTTAGGAGTTGTAACGTCATCATCGTAACCAAGGGAGAATGTGGAATCAGAACGCACGATGCACTCGGTAATTTTCAAATAGCCTGAGTCTCCTCCAAGGAGCACAAAGTGACGAGGACGTCGATTTTTAATATTCTCCTCCAACCACTTATGCATTTGTGCCTTGACCTCCTCGTCAGCCACCTCGTGCCCACCTTTTACATACAAAAACACATTAGAAATTCAGTGTTTCATTATATATTTACGGATAACAAAACTGAAGTATTTCATTACTTAATCTTCCCAACGATTTGCAAGTCCACCTTGCTATCATGCTCACTAAGACTATCCACAACATGGTGTGAGATCTTCTTCTTCTCAGATGCTACGTCAATGATCTCAACAGCGCCAGTGTAGTCAACATCTTTGATTGCCTTTATGACACGAGGACCGATGAGTTTATAGAGTTTGCGTTTGAGCATAGCAGGAACCTGATGGTTCTCGACGCCCCACCAGACTTTAGTGCGTGCTTTCCTGGCCAGAAACTTCTTTCTCGTGAACATGAAGGCCAATCGCTGCTTCATCATCGACGTGGAGACGAAGTCGACATTAAATCTCCTCTTGAAAACCTGAAAACCAAGCAACCAAACAAAAATTCAGATTATGGTGCTCATTATCACTGAAACATATATCATCAAATTCGTTAAACAAAACAAAAGAGGGAATCAGGTTATCGTCTTACCAGTGGAGTCGTAGACACTCTGTGAGCACGTCGAGCCCTGGTTGGATTCTTGTATCTGGTCCCGCATCCAAGACATTGATTCCGCCTAAGCTCCTTCACGAACGCGTAGTAGTCGTTACAGAGAAGATGTGCACATGATTCAGGCTGGGGATGGTTTCTGATCACCGTATTCTTCCTTACACTTGTTGCAGGTAAATGGAGCCATTGTGCAAGTCTGATCTCTATTTTAACTTCTAGTAAACAATCTGACCAACCAAATGCCTATATGAATAACAAGAGCATTGTCTTTTCAAACTTGATGAATAGAAAGAAAGCATTTGAAATTAACAATTGGAATTCAAGATTTGGTTTGATTGATCATCATCAAATTGAACATAAAACTCCATATTTGGATTGAAATTTGAACAAATTATCATACTTTATAAATATTTTTTGGCACTTTTTTTTTTATTAGAGTGATGATGATGTATAAAGTTTTACAAAATGTGATGATGTATAAAGTCAAGATGAATCTTTTTAAATTTACAAACACTATCGAGACTGACATACTTTATAAATACTTTCGGATATTTTACAAACTTTATACATTATCATGACATACTTTATAAATTACACATATTATGTCATGATAAACTTGCACATAAGTTACACATATTATGTCATTTACCAATGTAAATGTAACTTCTCTTTTTCTGGTATTTTACAAACTTTATACATTATCATGACATACTTTATAAATATTTTTTTCTACACATATTCGGATGGAAACTTTATACATCATCACATTGATTAGGGAAGAGTTTGTAGAGATTAAGATGAATCTTTTTTTTGTGGTTAAAAAAAAAAAATTACTTAAATATAATAAAATATATATAAATTTGGATGTTTGAGATTTTTTCCAAACAAATTATTTATTATTTAGGGGGGGTGTATTGAACTGAGAATTTTAAGAGATTTTGGGATATTCTTAAATCCCCTGTTATTTAATTGATGATTTTTAAAAATCATCTGAAATCCTATGTTATTGAATGTGAAATTTATAAAAATCATTTAAAATCTCTTGTTATTCAATCAATAATTTATAAATCTCACTTCAAATCTACTGTTATTCAAAATATCACAAATTTGTTTTAAAATCCTATTGAATGTGATTCTAGGAGACTTTTCTAACATTTTTAGTTCAAAATCATATCTTACAAAATCACACCTTTAAAGGTGAAACTTTAAAATATTTGTTTAATTAAAAAACTTCTTCGATCTAGCAAAAAAATTGGACTTCTTCGACAGTTTTTTTTCCGGCAAACTCTCTCTCTCTCTCGTTCTCTTTTCTCTCTTCTCTCTTTACTCTTGAAAAATCCTAGAAAAATTTGTTGATGTGTAATCGGGATCAATCCTAAATCCCATTATTAGTTACCGATTCGCTGTGAAAAACAACTCCCTATTCTCAATTTCACTCAATTTCTTGATTAGGGGGAGTTGTAGAACAGAATTAAAAAAAAAAAAGATGAGTTTCAGGGATGATACGGAAGAGGGTAGGAATGATCTGCGGCGACCGTTCATACACACAGGAAGCTGGTACAGGATGGGTTCGAGACAATCTAGTATGATGGGTTCCTCTCAAGTTATTCGTGACAGCTCCATCAGATCATATCTCTGCGGGAATTAGGATTGGCGAACCCCGTTGTTGAAATGGATGGTATCTGGAACTTCATCATAGACAAGGTAAACTGCCTTGTATCTTGATTCTTGAGCAAAGCTTCAAATCGTTTTGTAATTAACCTCTTGAGAATCCTTAAAATTTCTTAGGTACTTTTGATTTTGCAAAAAACCCAAAAAAACAACTGCAGATTTGATTCATGTTTTGATGAAATAGGTGTTAATTTGATTGTATGATATCAAATTCATCAAACGTGAATCAAATCAAATTGGTGGTAAAAAAAACATGTCTTTATACGAACCCATGATAGCAAATGCTTAGGCCTCTCTCTGATCAGATTTGTACGAACCCATGATAGCAACAATTTTGGTAAATAGCAATTGTGTTTGATGATTCAGTTAATGTGGGAAGAACTTGGGCTAGGAGGTGGTGAACAAGGTTCTTAACAACATGGGATTCGAGAAAGAAGTGAGCGATATCTTCTGCTCTGCCCTGTTCAAGAAGTACAGTTTATGTTTGATGAAGATGAGGATGACATTAAAAGCCATCTCTAATCTCTCTATTTAATCTTATGATATGCTGTTTTTTTTTTTTTTCATTAATGAGTTTCGGGTTATGAAGGAGATTATATTTTGTATTTGTTTGATTACTTATTTTATCTTAGAACATGATGACTCTGGTGATCGGAAACTCGGTTGGTGTAAGCTTCTTATATATAATGTGTCATTTCCTTGCTTGGGAAGCTTCTTCTCGAATCACTTTTAATGTCATCCTCATCTTCATCAACCATATACTGTACTTCTTTTATCCAATACTTTTTATTGAGAAATGCTTTGTCTCCTTTTAACAACAATGTCTATTTTTTTTCTTCTTAAATTAACAGAAGTGTGAGTGAAGTTTAGGGTAAAATGTGATTAGTCACGTTGACGTTGAATCAAGTTTTTTTTTTCTTTCCTTTCTATATTCTAAAATCACCTAAAATTTAATAATCAAATCTCACCAAATCCCAAAACCCAAATCTCAAAAGTCTGCCAAAATATCAAAATATCTCAAAATTACACTCAAATCTCCCAAAATTCTGAAATATTAAAATCCCAGCAAATCTCCTAAAATATCAAATTCAATACACCCCCCTTAGAAATGGATAACTGAAAATAGAATACTTTTGTAGTTTTGGTTAACCAACTAATAAAAATAAAATAATAAAAATAGAATAATATTATAGATTAAAATATAAAATAAACAAAAGTAAATAAGTCAATGTAAAATTGATTCAAAATTCATGTCAAAAAAATTTGGAGATGCGTGTCACTATAAAAAACTTTACTTTATATATAAAATAAGGTCAGCCCATTTAAATTCAATCAATTTTTTTATTTTTTTTTATCTCTTTTTAAAATAAAAGTTATTACGATATGGGCTAGGTTATATGTATAGGCCCATTAGATTTGCTATATATATGTGTATATCGTCATTGTCAATAACACACAACATTATTCCGCTCGTACTTTGACATGGTATCAGAGCCAAAACCCTAATTTCATTGCCTCTTTCTCACGGCAGTTCTCTCGTCTCTTTTCTCTTCGTTTCTTGACCTGTGTGATTTCGATCTCTTTTCGAATCATATTTTCTTTGTTTGTTGATCACGAGCCACTTGCTCGACGTTTAAGATCACAGTTTTCTTGAGCCAATTGCTCTTTCCGTTTTCACGACTTAAGCCAATTGCTTTGTCGTTGTTTGTTTTCTTTTTCTCGATTTGATCTTCTCGACTTAAGCCAATTGCTTTGTCGTTGTTTCTTTGTAATGGCAGACGATCAAGCTATCACTGTTGCTACTGTTAAAGATGCTGGTATTCTGTCGGATTATTATCTCCCTAACGGAGCTGATCCCGGTAATGTTATCTCCACGGTGATGCTTAATGGAACCAATTATGAGCGATGGGCAAAGGTTCTGA
Organism: Erysimum pusillum; assembly: GCA_900406355.1. Taxonomy (NCBI): domain Eukaryota; kingdom Viridiplantae; phylum Streptophyta; class Magnoliopsida; order Brassicales; family Brassicaceae; genus Erysimum; species Erysimum pusillum. The sequence goes on along the minus strand of OVBW01000673.1, from coordinate 12,164 downwards.
GAAACGCCCTTCATGCCAAAAACAAACTCAATTTTATTGATGGTCTTCTCCAGCGTCCTTCTCCAGGGACAGATCACTACAAGCTTTGGGGAATCATCAATTCTATGTTGGTTGCTTGGATTCTCAACACGATTGATCCAGAACTTCGCGCCTCTGTTTCGTGTTCAGACACTGCTTATGACTTGTGGAAGAGTTTGAAAGAGAGATTTTCTGTTGCGAATGATCCTCTTCTTTATGAGTTGCAGTCCTCTATTGGTAACTGTAAACAAGAGGGTTTATCGATTCAAGCTTACTTTGGAAAACTGAAGCGAATGTGGGATGATTTAGAAGATTACGATCCGATTCCTCCGTGTTGTTGTGACAATTCTCGCTGTGCTCAACAGCTTGCTCACATTGCTCGTCGTGACAAGGAACGGAAGTCACAGTTTTTGATGGGTCTTGATGGTGCTCGGTTTGGTGCCACACGTTCGAACATATTAGCTATGTCTCCTTCGCCATCTCTCTCTGCTACCTATTCTCTGATTCAGCAGGAAGAGAAGCACCAAAGCATTGCTCGTGTCTCTGAAATTCGCCCTGATGCTGTCGGATTCTCGGCTAAAGTTTCTCCTTCCGCCGCTCCTACTTCCGGTCATGGACGTCCTTTCTTCTCATGCACTCATTGCGGCAAGACTGGTCATGAGATAAGCCGCTGTTATCAGCTTATTGGCTTTCCCGATTCTTCCACCGGTCGTGGTCGTGGCCGTGGCCGTGGCCGTGGTTCTTCTCCTGCTGCTGGCCGTGCTAACAACGTCCAGGTTACCGACAGTGTTGCTCCAACTTCTCACACGATTACTTCTTCGGATCGTGAGGGTTTGTCTTTGTCCGATTCTCAGTGGAATCAACTTGTTACTCTTTTGAAGTCGCCTTCACCTGCCCCGTCCTCATCGGCTCGTCTCTCTGGTATTGTTATCGATACTGGTGCCTCTCACCATCTCACTGGTTTTCTTGATTCGTTAGTTGATGTTGTTGATATTCACGCGTGTCCGATCACTTTGCCGAATGGGACACGTACCGTGGCCACTAAGTGTGGGAAATTGTCGTTAGGCGGTTCTGTCACCTTATCCTTTGTCTTATACGTTCCGACGTTGACCAACACGCTACTCTCTGTTGCCAAACTTCTTAAAGAAAAAGCGTGTATAGCGGTATTTACGGATAAGTTTTGTTATGTGCAGGACCGGTCTTCGAGGACGCTGATTGGAGCCGGTGATGAGTGTGATGGGGTGTATATTTTTCGTGGTGCTTTGGCGATTCAAGCTAATTCCATAGGGAGTGCTGGGAGGTGTGAGTTGTGGCATCGTCGATTAGGACACCCGTCTTTGTCTGTTTTTTCTCATTTAAAACGGTTTATTGATGTTGGATCCAAAGAACAGTTTTCTTTGCCTTGTGACGTTTGTATTCGGTCCAAACAGTCTCATTTTTCTTTTACGGATAGTACTAATAAAGCAGAAGCTATTTTTGATCTTATCCACTGCGACGTATGGGGTCCTTACAGTACTCCTTCCTCTTGTGGTTCATCTTACTTTCTCACTATTGTTGATGACTACTCGCGCTCTGTTTGGGTGTGTTTGATGCGCTCTAAGGGTGAGGTTAACACTCTTCTGCAAAATTTTTGTGCCATGGTTACTCGACAGTTTCATAGAGAAGTTCGCATGATTCGCAGTGACAATGGGTCTGAATTTATGGTGATGAAACCGTGGTTAGCTTCTCAAGGTATCATTCATCAGACTTCTTGTGTTGACACTCCACAACAGAATGGGCGTGTCGAACGCAAACATCGTCATATTTTGGATGTTGCGCGATCTTTACGTTTTCAGGCCGACTTGCCTTTGGAATTTTGGGGAGACTGTGTGCTTACGGCTTGCTACTTGATTAATCGCACTCCTTCCTCTGTTTTAGATGGGAAGACACCACATGAGCTTCTGTTTGGTCAGTCCCCATCGTTTGATCATCTTCGTGTTTTTGGGTGTTTGTGCTATGCTCATAAAGGGACTGTTGTTCGGAAGAAGTTTGATGAACGCGCCTCTCGTTGTGTTTTTCTTGGTTATCCATATAATCAAAAGGGATGGAGAGTGTTTGATCTTGACAAAAAGGAGTATTTTGTTTCAAGAAATGTGGTTTTCAATGAAACTATTTTCCCATTTCTTTCATCTCCTTCTCCTCCCATGGCGCCGTCTTCACCACTTCTCCTCACCTCCGCTCCGGTGGTGCTTCCTGATGAAGATGATCATGTTACGCATGCTACTTTGCCTTCACCGGTGGGTTTAGATGACAGGGGGAGCTCGTCTGCGGTCCCTGTACTCGCCTCACCTGACTCTGCACCTCATATTGCTCCTGATGACCGTTCAGCTCCTTCCACCACCGAGTCATCTTCGACTGCCGCTACGTCGGTTATCTCTGATGTGCTTTCGGGTGTTCCTCCAGTTGCTGCTCCTTTGCTTCCTGCCGTTGTTGAAGAACAATTAGGTCGTGGGCTCCGTGAGAAGAAACGCTCCGTTCTTCTTGCACCATACGTTACGAATTCGGTTCAGGCTCACGACCCTGCTCTCTCATCGTCTACGTCTGATCCGATTTCTTCTGGTGCTCCTTATCCGATTGCCAATTATATGTGTTCAGCTAATTTTTCAGATTCGTTTAAGGTCTTCTTGGCCAATGTTACAGCTTTCACGGAACCACGTACATTCAAAGATGCTATGGAATTTGATGTATGGCGTAAAGCTATGGGCTTTGAAATCACTGCTTTGGAAGACAATGACACATGGGATCTCACTGATTTACCACCAAATAAGCGAGCCATTGGGTGTAAGTGGGTATTTAAAATCAAGTTTAACTCTGATGGTTCGATTGAGCGTTATAAGGCTCGATTGGTGGCTCTTGGTAATCGTCAAGAAGAGGGTGTTGACTATGACGAAACGTTTGCTCCGGTGATAAAAATGACCACAGTTCGAACATTTCTCAATGTGGCTGCTTCCCGTAATTGGGAACTTCACCAGATGGATGTTCATAATGCGTTTTTACACGGCACTTTGGACGAAGAAGTGTATATGAAACCTCCTCCGGGTTTTCTTCCGGCTGATTCCGGGAAAGTGTGTCGTTTAAAGAAATCTCTTTATGGCTTGCGCCAGGCTCCTCGTTGTTGGTTTGGCACCTTACAAACGGCTCTTTTGGATTATGGTTTTCGTCAATCAGTCTCGGATTACTCTTTGTTCTCTCTCGTTCGTGGCACTTCGGAAATTTATATCCTTGTCTATGTTGACGACTTGGTGATTGGTGGCAATGATTCTGCTTCCATTTCCGCTTTTAAATCGTATTTGTGCAGCCAATTTCACATGAAGGATTTGGGTTCTCCTCGTTACTTTCTTGGTATCGAAATTGCTCGCAACGCGGAAGGTTTGTTTTTATGTCAACGCAAATATTGTTTAGACATTCTCTCCGAGGCTGGTTTACTTGGTTGTCGCCCCACCGAAATTCCCATTGCACAGAATCATCGCCTCGCTCATTCTGTTGATGTTGATGATCCGTATGGCGACCCTTTTCAATATCGTCGAATCGTTGGCAAGCTAATTTATCTGACTCTCACTCGTCCTGAGCTTTGTTATTCGGTTCATATATTGTCCCAATTTATGCAACGTCCGACTACTGCACATTGGGCGGCGGCTCTCAAGGTTCTTCATTATCTGAAAGGTTCGCCGGGTCAAGGTGTTCTTTATAAAGCTGGTACTGACTTGATTCTCACGGGGTTTTGCGATGCTGACTATGCTGCTTGTCCGCTTTCACGACGTTCTCTAACTGGCTATGTATTCTTTCTTGGTGGCTCTCCTATCTCTTGGAAGACAAAGAAGCAAGACACGGTCTCTTTGTCATCTTCTGAGGCCGAATATCGGTCCATGTCGTGGTCGACCAAAGAGGTTAAATGGCTTCATGGTCTTCTTGGTTTTCTTGGTGTCGTGCAACCTGGACCCATTCCTCTCTACTGTGATAACCAGGCTGCTATGCATATTGCTAACAATCCCGTTTTTCACGAGCGCACAAAGCACATTGAAGTCGACTGTCACCATGTTCGCGACGCAATTCTCGATGGTCTCATCAAGCCTGCGTTTGTGCGTACAACTGAACAAATTGCTGATATCTTTACTAAGGCTTTGGGTGGTGTTCAATTTTGTTATTTGTTATCCAAGCTCGGCATTTGTGATCTCCATGCTCCAGCTTGAGGGGGAGTATTACGATATGGGCTAGGTTATATGTATAGGCCCATTAGATTTGCTATATATATGTGTATATCGTCATTGTCAATAACACACAACATTATTCCGCTCGTACTTTGACAAAAGTTTATTCCAATCTGAACCATAGTCACAAATGTAATTTCATAAAGTGATAATAAAAATAAAATATTTCTTCGGAGACCTATTTTGACAAAATCATTTTCATATTGTGTTTAATGTTAGCATTTAGCAATCAGTGCATACAACTCTAAGCAAATATCTACTAGCTATATGAAATGTATTAATGGGCTAAACGACTTGAGTTATTGGATTCACAATTTATCAAATTTGTCGTCCCTTTTCTTTCGTTTGATTTTAAATTTTCTTTGATATTTGTAGAGTCTGAACTGAAACATCAAATTCAACGCCCACTTGCTGATGTTACGACTCGATTGGTCACGCCAGCAATAATCCTCCCAACCTTAACAATGTCACTTTCAGCAAATGAATAAGCTGTCTAAACTTTAGTACTTTTTATCAGACAGTTTTCAATTATAAAATTAAATTAGAAAACATGCGGTTTTCCCAAAAAAATACTGTCCAAATATGAACGTTGTTCCAATTTTTATGAAAATATATAAATTTTCATCAACGTTAAAGAAAATATTAAAAATATCAATCACGATTTATGAAAGGAGAGAAATTCCAGTAGGCACAACCGTAGTGAGATCTCCTCCTCTCAGCTCATTTGCACTGTGGAGAATGTAAGCTCAAGGGGTTGCCTCGTTGCCCTTTTCCTTCTTTAGACGCACCGGACCAAATCTGTTTATACTTCTTTCTTTAGAATGCACTGTTTTCCATTTTTTTTCTTTCTTTTATTTTTATAACAATTTTACAACTTAGCTTCTTTTTCAATTTTTGTAAATATTCTGTTTTTATTGAACATAAGTTTGAAATTTCAACCAAAAAGAAAAAGAAGAACTTAAACTAAAGGAAATTTTACATTTTTTTTTTTAATAGCTATGGAATTATAGGATGTTTTTTTAAAAAACAATAGGAAGGTTTGGACTATGTATATATATGAATAATAGCTAAGGAATTATACATTGTAAGAGAAAAGTAAATTGTAGGATATTTACTTTTTCCGTTTAAGCCTCTTTTGAAACTCCAAATATATATATAGATAGCAATACAAGAATTAAACTGAAAAACGTTTCTTTTTTTCTAGTTCATCAACCCCAATCTTCCTCTCTCTTTCAAAAGC
>OVBW01000672.1:8635-19844 GCA_900406355.1 Erysimum pusillum | reverse complement strand
TTGGATCATCAGATTTTGGGATAAGAAACTCGCCGATAAGTCCCTGCATTAATTAGGAAACAAAACTCCTCTTTAAGTTTTAAAAGGTTTTAAATGACTTTTGTACCATGAAGTTACCCATCAGAACCTTAACAGCCTCTTGGATAAAAAGAACGGTGATCAGCATTCCAAAGAGCTCTCCTGCAATTCTTGTAAACCTAGAAATGATGTTGCATGCGTTTAACATTGCAAGAAGGATAAGCAAAACTCCTGTCCAAACACAAACCCTGTTGAAAAAGAGAAAACAAAGAGTTCCAATGTAAATAATGAAAGAGGAATTAGCCAAAAAAACAGAGATGAATTCTTGTCCCCATACCATCCTGCCCAAGCTAAGTAGAGTTTCTGACCCAGTTCAGGCCTGCCTTTGCTGAAGCTGTGAAGATATGTATACATTATAATCGTGGGTTCTGCAACCCCTACTATCAACAGAGGTTGTCCACCAAAAATTGAATGGATAATTCCACAAATAGCTGTGGAAGCTAATGATTCCGCTATGCCAAGACTTCGATCTAAAGCAAGAGAGTGATGAACCATAAGACAAGTTTCTCTGGAAGCAACAACACTCTAGTATGTTGATATATGAGAGTTTCCGGTAGCTCACCTGTCTCTCTGCTTAACTGCTCGCCAAATGCAATCACAGGTAGTGCAGAGGCAATGAAAATATAAAGAGTTGGAGCCAGTATCCTAACATTGACATACAGTTAAATACCAAAAGTCATATATTTTTGGACGTGAATTAAGTTGATAAAAAAAAAGGAAATGAAGATACCTAACACCAGAATTGAAGGCAGCAAGCCAGTCTTGTTTGTAGCACTTTCTTCTTCCTTTGAAATCGTTAATAATTCCCCCAAATGGGAAGTTATAAACTCCCTCCATGTCTGACCTTCAGGAGTCAGCAATACCAAATGAAGGCCTGTGGATCGATGCACAGATATTTATGATTCTGTAAATCATGAGCCGAGCATATACATACAAGGCTTAGATTAATGGAAAGCTGGAAAAATCTAAGCCAAGCTTGCTCCAGAACTTGAGTTTCCAAAACAACCAAACAATTGATCATGTGTCACGATGAGAAAGGCACAATCGGAAGCGTGGCAATGTCTAGTAAAGCAAGCTAAACAATCAAACAAAAACAAAGGATCCTTCATCAACCGTAACTCGTACGTTTTTCTCATCAAACAAACGGTAAGTCGAATCGAAATCAAAAGGTTCCCCAAATCTGAAACGGATATATAATACGTACACATACAAAACGGTGAATGGAGAAGGAAACTAAAATCGCACGTACCTGGAGGAGAAGAAGAAAGCGAAAGACGGTCCTGGCCGCCGTATTAGCAGGCACGCCGGAAGAACGTGAGAGATCCGATTTCCGGTGAGATACGGTGGGAGAGAAAAGAAAAGCAGATAAACTCTGTTATCGGATCTCTCTCTTTCTGTTTTAGAGAGAGAGAGAGTCTGCGCCTGAGGAGGCAGAGGAGAGAAGAATTATTTCGAAAAAAAGAATAAAAAAACGCTTTGGAGAGAGAGAGAGAGATTGGGTGAGATAAATTCGCCACATCCATCCCGCGAAATAGCTGCTCTCGACGCTAAAACAATTTTAAAATGACTTTTATATCAATTGATTAAACCATACAGTATAGTATATTGTAATTTGTAAATGTCATTAGTACAACTAAATCTCCTATATTTTGTTTCTGATTTTCTTTTAGTTTTTATTTTTAACGAGAATATAGAAGGATCATTAAATAGAAGAATTACAACCCATAGCCATTCCAACATATACTGTAATATTTATATTGAAAATAGTTAAAATAGATCACTATTTTTGGAGTTTCTCTCGATGAATTCAAATATGGCTTTCAAACTTGGGACACAAGCAAGTCAAACCCTTAAAGACACGTGAATAATATAACGTACAGCAAGACTGCAAGAGCGTATCTGTTTAGTGTTTATAGCTTAAACGCCATGAATGGGTGAAACGAGAAGTGAAGGATTCGACTCTTTCCTTAAGGCTCTTCTCTCTCTCTCTCTCTCTCAATGGGAGAGAGATCTAGAAGCTTTCAACCTATCCTTATATATTCCCCCTGGAACCAGCGCACTTTTATCCCCGGCCTGTTTCACATTTCACAAACAACAATACAGTCTCAGTTTCACGACTCTAGGGGAAATAAACACACATATCGATTGATCTTTGATATTTACAATTAATCAAGCATTTCTCTAGCTAACAACTAGTTGTGTTCTACAAGTTCTAATTATCGACTTCATTTCCAAAGACCCGACCTTGTGTGTTGATATTGTACCGTAAAAGGGCTTCTCTCGGGATTGACTTTTCAAATAGGAAAAAGAAAACCGAGAATAAGTACAGAAACTAACCAGGGACAGAGTTACTTATTGAGAGTAGTAATGGATGCCATGTCTAATATTTTCTCAACCCGAGCACAATCCATGCCCTAACCACAGCAAAGAAACCGATTGATACCAACTACCAAGTGATTCTCTGGTTTGAGTCCTTTGCTTGGTGACCATTTTGTTACACTCTGTTTCTCGTCTAATCCTAGCTCTTTGATTATTCCGCTTAATCTGCCGTCACAATAGATAACAATTACTTTAACCAAAAATAATAACAAATTACATGGCATATATATTTGACAAAGAATCACGACCTCTTTCGTTCAATAATATAACAAAAATAAAGACGGAGATTAGCCAAACACAGACAAATTTAAAGAAGAGACGAATGCACATTTTACCAAGTTAAGTAGAAAAGGATGTGAGCTCGTATTTGAGGAGGGATTGAATTGCCCAATTATTATTATTATTTTATAAATCTATACACAATAACAAACTTGATCTAGGATTTGAATATAGAGAATATATACTTAATTTGAAATCCTTAAAAAAGTTACTGTAAAATCAAATCTTTATGTAAGTCTTTATGTAAATCAAATACTTAATTTGTTTTATCAATCTGTTTCTCTATATGGTTATGTTTATAAGATCTGCTGCAATTATGTTGTTGGTACAATTGATCTTTGCCTCTATGGGTACACAAGCCTACCCAACTAAACCATTGAAATAATTCAATGTATACAACAAATTGCATACTAATAAGCAGAACAGGGTTATCCTAAACCAAACATCGAACTTGATTGACGACGTCGTTTTTTTTTTTGTTTTTTTTTTTTGTTTTTTTTTTGTTAATAAGGGTGGAGCTTTTTGCCCCGTAAAACCCTAAACATAACCACTTCATTGTCTTCCTCATCCCTCGCATCTCTAACCTTTTAACGACCTCGTCTCAAAAGCTCACAAAGTTTCTACCTTTTCGGTGAGTGTTGCCTGTTTTCGTTTCCTCGACGTTCCCCTCTCGAAAACCTAGAAATCATATCGATCGATGGGTGATTATCTTATTCTCCGCATTATCGGAATTATCTTTGCTTTCTCGTCCCTCGTTTCATCCGATGAACTGTTGGGTAAGTTTTTCCCTATTTGTGCGTCGATTTTTGGGTTGTGAAATACCAGCATGGTGATAATGTTACAATACGCAAAAGAAATTGAATTTTTGTTTTTGTATCTGTTGTCCTCGTTAATTTCTTGTAACCCTTTGAACAGTTGTTGGAGAAACCGAAGAGCTTCTAGTCACTCCTAGTTTAGTTGTTAAGGTTAAGGGTTCTCCTAGACTGAAACAAGATTTAACAACTCTATGTGAGAGGATACATATCTATGGACGTCAAAGGTTAAAACATATAGACAAGTTTGCACATTCACTCAAGTTGATTCTTAACGTCTCAACCGGTGGCAACACAAGTACTACACACGTTTGCTTCCACAGGTGAGTCAAATTATCTTTCGCTCTAGAGCTTTAATTTACTTCCATAGGTGACTCAATTACAGAATCTTTGCAGTCCAAACCAGATTCCAATATCACTAATGTTTCCTTTGATATCTTTTTAGGAATTTGTCGCTTGCAATTGGAATGTGCCCTCATGATCAATGGGAGAAAGTATCTAATGGTTCATGGATTCGGACAATGTCGCCATTTGACCAAAATATCCTTATTGTAAGAGTAACTGGCTCATCCAAGGTCACTCTGAAAGTGTCAACTGTAGAAGGTGACTATTGCTGTCTACTTTAATTACACTATTAAAGTTTTTTTCCTTTGGTTTAACTTTCTAATGTTTTATCAACTCTGTTTCCGGCTTTTGCAGAATGGTTAATGATTCGCATAGTATTCATAATCCTTGGTACCATTTTGCTGAGTTCGGCTTCTACACTTAGCAGATCAGTAGCATTTTACTACACTTGTGTGCTGACTGTTGGTTTTATCCTTGCTGGGTTGCTTTCTGTCTTTCAGGTATTTCAACTTTTTCTTTTCAGTCTGTTCTTATTTTTTGGGTCTTAACCTATAAAAGAGAGCTTATATACTTCTTCATTTCGCTTTATAATGGATGTACAGATACTCAAGCGCCTACCAACTGGACTGTGTTCTTCAGCATTGTTCATATATGCATCTGTGGTGGTTGTGTTTTTTTCCTTTCTCTTACCCCCCATTATCTCCCACCTCGTTTTTATCCAACAGTAACAATACACTTCCCTTCACTTTTGGTCAGGTTGGTTTGGGTGGTGTCTTTTTTCGCTACGTACCTGGTTTGTTTCAAGATCTGCTAATATTGATGGAATTCGATAAAGGAATTCCTGATTCTGTACGTGTCGGTACTTTGCCTCTATTGTAGATGCGGGTCTTGAATTAGTGAGTACTTGCAGGTTAAAAGCTCACATTAAAGAACTAATCCGCATTTTTGCTTGGCAGGCGGCACTTGGTCTGGGGTTGTGTCTATATTATCAGGGACTATTTCTTGGATTCCTCGCTGTCAAGAGACTTGTTCTGACTAAAGATGGCTCCATTGACGTTAGCACATCACTCTTTGTATCTTGGTGCATCTGGATTTCAGCTGCTATTATGATTTTTGAGGTATATATTTTCTGATTTTCCAGTCTGCTTTAAACTCTACATTTCCTTATAACCAAATTGCATGTCATCTTTTTACAAAAAACATGTTATTTCTAGAGCTCCATGGATCCTTTGCTTGGTGGAGGAGCACTGATCTCTGTAATTGTTATGTCATCGATGTTAAAGAAGAGCACAAGATTGATGACTTTCCTAGGACGCATACACGAGTGAGTTGCTTTTACCTGTTTTCTTCAACAAAACCGAAATATTTTTGTTCTTGTTAGCTTGATTATGAATTTGAACGCAAGATGACTTCTTGTACGCAGGATTCTGATGAATATACTACAAGGAATGTGGGAGAAAATAAGACCAATCATTCCGGCATCTCTCTGTGAATTCTTGCGAGAAACAAATGTTCAGATGTCAATTCATGCGTCATAAAAATGAACTAAACACTAGGTTAGTTTTCTTTTGTTAATATCGTACGTGCACTTAACCACTCCATAGACGATACATACGTGCCCCTGATTGTGAGGGTCGTTTTGTGACCCGTTGGTGGCGATTACTTAAGTGTTTGTGATGATTGTAATGGGAAGCTGGACTACTAACATGTGGGGGTCTCATGTATAAAAGCCATATATTCCGGATTCTTAAGAACTAAACTTAAACTGCAAATTAAGAATCATTTGAAAAAAAAAAAAACTACAAAGAATCCATATAACATGGTTTAGAAGTTCGACGACAGAGAGATGATTTTAAATGAGATCACGTGATTACATAGTTGTGTTTAAGAAAAAAATTTGAGTTTGAAGTTTTTACCAAGAAAAAAAAAAAGAAGAAGTTGAGTCTGAAACAGAAATGAAGGCAAGCTTACTTCCAGCTTTGAGAAAAAAAAAAAAGAAGAAGTTGAGTCTGCAACAGAAATGAAGGCAAGCTTACTTCCAGCTTTGAGAGAGGTACAATTTGGGAGTGTTCGATATAGCTTAAATAGGCACATAAATTATGTGTAAAGACAAATATTTAATATTAGTTGAGGATAATTGTTAAAAAAGAATAATGAATGTATAAAGTCATTACTCATGAACATATATGTTGACTCATTTCAACCTTGTCAGTTTGTTGTGACGTTGATATGCAGAATCATTTAAAAAAAAATTAAACATTAAAATGACAAAAAAAAATGATCACACCTACCATATTATTATTATACTAGAGGAGAGCGCGTGAATATAATTATTATAATACTATTGTTATATGTTATATATGAAATAATTGATTATATTCTATAAATAAAAAACAGCTCATGTATATAATATGAGAAGACATGAATACTAATATGTATTTTAATAATTATTGAAATTATATTTTGCATCTATTAGTAAAAACAAAATTATTAAAATTAGCAAATGAGAATTTTGACAATTGAAATATGGCTTAAATTTATCATTTTTTGTACGAAAAAACTACCACATTTCTAAATACAATATCTTGAACAAGAGAAGGCAGTGCATATATGCTTCTTATGTAAGATGATTTGATATGCAAATATACAAAACAAAGTATATAATTAACTAAATAGTTGTTCATGCGATGCATAGTTTGCATTATATACTTAACTAACATTTATTTCAATAATTTTGGTAAAATAACATATGAGTTTTGTTGTATACATAAAATAAATTTTGTATTAAACTATATATGAAAATAAATTCACTAGAATATATTAGTTAGATCATAAATAACTATAAGATTATATTTTTCAATGTTTTTTCTTTGTTGATTCCTATTACAAATATTGGCATTTGGTTTATTTTTTTATTCTTCAATCTTGTTTCTAAAATATATAGTTTGATTTCTTATTAATGCAAAATTGGTTAGAAAAACTACAATAAACTATAATTGTATTAATGATCATAGTTTTTTTTGTCAACATTTTACACTAATCTTACTCAACTCGTTGCGAAAAATTAAAATCAAACTCTTGTGAAAACAATGATCTTCAAAGTAGCTCCAACGATTGACTTTGAGTAGAATTATTTATAAAATTTAATATAGTGAATGTCCTCATTGTAGTTAATTCATACATAAGTCATATGTCTATTATATAAAGCCCTTTTTAGATTACAATATAAGTTAAATGAGTATATATACATATATAATAATATATATTGGTATATATATTATTAGGTAATTAGTAACGCATTTACGGTAAAGAGATTTTTTATCATCATCATTATTCATTAATACATATGCATATGTATTACATTAATGTTATACATATATATACGTCTAAATCACTGGACCACAATAAGTTCTATTTTTTGTCGACGATCACATGGCTTGGAGAATATTTCTGAGTAAGTTTCTCTTTTCCATATCTCTTATGATTTCCTTCCGTTCCTCTCGTTTCTTCTTTTGGTTTGTCATAATTTCATTTTTCTTCTTCATTTGTCTGTTAGTTAACTTTTTTGTAACTTCTTCTTTTATCGTTGCCGTCGAATTGATGTTATCTAACGGTAGAACGCAATGGCTTGCGTGCATGCAGAAGAAGATTAAAATTAAGAGGTTTTGATATTTGGGTCTCCGAGACCGAAATTTGTTCTACAACGAATAATTGTTGTCAATGAAAATTCGCAGTATGTAATTTTATTATATTGTTGAAATCAATGTTTAATACTGATAAATACAACAAATCACTAGCACTCAATATATTTTTGTTTAAAACAGATTTTAATTAATTATGTAATATGTATAGTATGTATATTCCACTCCCTCTCTCTAACTCTGAATACATATTATATGGAATATACGAAGGCACGGTTCCACGTGAGTGAAAAGAATAAACAAGGAATCGAAATATAAAAGTAAAGCTATATAAATATATATATCATAGTTATTTTACAGTGTTCTAAAAAGCGGTCTAGGCGTTCGCCTAGGCCCCGCTTAGGCGCTAGGCGCTCCAATAACGCCTAGACGACCGCTTAGACCGTCTAATTATAATTATTTATTATTAAAATAATTTTAAATGATTTAAATGGTTATAAACGGTTCAATGTAGTTTGAAATTAAATATTATGTAATTAAAATTTGATTTTTAGTATATTTTTCCAATTTCTTGCTATAAAATTTTAAATTTATAAGTTTTAACTCCATATATATGGTTATAAATGTTAATATATTGTTTGATATAACTGTTTTTGTTTACAATATAATACTTTTATTTTTTTTAATGAATGTTTTTGTATAAATTTTATCTATAATATCATATGTATAACATATTATGTTTTAAACGCCTAAACCGCCTAAAATCGCCTAGGCCCCGTTTAAGCGTTCTAGGCGTTAGGCGTTGGATCACCGCCCGCTTAGCGCCTAGCGCTTTCTTGAACACTGGTTATTTAGTGATGGATGTGGTAAATAAGAAAACAAAACAATTATTGGGTCTAAAGGCCTATTTTTTATTCCTTCGTCCAATTGCTGATGCATGCATATATGATATATGGAATTGTAGGAAAACGGTATGCTCTCTGAGACTCTGAGTATCAGCGGCCAGGTGTACATTGCTGAGATCCTCAATCTCCCTTTCACGTATTAGATAAGGTAATTGGTTAAAAGTTAAAACAGATATATAGTGCCACCCAAAAACTATATATTATACACCTCAAATCAACAAGTTGTACATGATGAATGAAGCCCAGTCAATATCAAAACAACCCTTTTATCTCACTTAAAAAACTTACAGTGTATCTCTATTCCAGTTTCCACATACCAAAAATCCCCGCATATTCCAATTCCAATATCGGTAGCTACAAAGATCCGGATAGGATCTCTAACAAAATGGCTACCAACAAAAACCTGTTTTCCAAAATACGTGGTCTCTTAAGAGCTACGGCTTTCAGGTTGTCTCTCTACTCTCTCACACATCTTTTTCTGCATTTGGGAACCGAAGAAAGCAGCACACTTGTCAGGGAAAGGCGGGAAATCGAGCGTTGATCCACAAAACATTGTTTCCCAAGGTCTCTCTGACATCAATGCTTTCTTTCTAGATCTCTTCTTCTTCTTGCTTATTGCTGCAAGAAAAACCTCATAATCTATGGCGCTAGTCTCGAGTTTTTCATCGCTATAAGGATCGAAAAGAACATATTCATGGCTCCCGTTTACATATGCGAGAAGTGGCTGAGACTTTTTACCGTCTTCCACAAATGAAAGTGTTCCTCCCCTGGCCTGCAAGTAGACATTGTGATCAAGAAACTTAATGGTAAAGAGAGAACTTTGATTAAAATCCTTATAGAAGTAGAAGAATATACCTTCATTACAGTCCAAATAGCTACCGGTTTAGGGCCTGACCCATCAAACAAGAGGATAGCACCATCTTTCCCGCGGAAGATCTGTTCATTAGATTTTTCCAACCTACAAGATTCTGGAAGCCATGTTAAAACTGCAAAGTATGGCGAGTCCAATTCAGTGGCAATGGCTGCAAATAAACAGGAAGAGGAAATATACTTAGACAACCAAAAAATCAAGCATTCATGATAAAAAGAAAGAAAAGATAAACAATAAACCTTCTATGTATAATCTATATGACCATGATAAAGTGAACGTCATCATGTCCCAGACAGATAAATGCGGTCTGGAGCCATGGGATGCAGCAATAAGAAAGCCTCCTCTAGTGAATGAGAGTTCCATAATTGGCTGAAACATTTACATATCATTTGAGATTTCAACACTGGCTATAGTTAATGAACATGGATTTTTTTTTTTTTTTATACATGTCTTACCACATTAGCCTTTCCAACTACATACAAGAGTTCGTTCTTTAACGGATGCCAGATTGTAATAACTTTTTTAGCCGCAAGAGCCAGACAAGAACCATCACCGGAAAAAACAGCAGCTGTTATTGGCGTTCTCCTGAAAACGATTTCATTAGTTTCAGTTGAGGTCACAACGACTAAGTAATGAGAGATTTTAAAAGGTTCCTAAGCTTTTACTTATAAGAGCCAACTCCATGACATATCCAAGTTGAATCCTCAGGTGTCAGATTCTTGTCGCTATTGCAAACCCAAATCTTGAAAGACATAAAAGTCATATCAGTAACACAAATGGTTAAATGATTTTCCAGGGAAAGGATTCATTATTTACAATGTAAAAAAAAAAATACCTTGAAGTCCCCAGCAGAAGATATACTAACAGCCATGGAACGGGCGGGGTTAAGGGCAATGGCTGTGATAGCAGCTTCCCTGTAAAAAATACACAAGGATGAAAAGTTACTCTCACGATGAAAATCATGTAATCTTAAAAGTTTATAAAAACATAGAGTAACAAACCTGTGAGGTTGATTTATGACTGTCGAGATGCTGAAAGTTTTTCTGTCTGGTACAAACACCCAAAACTTGAGAGAAACTAAGCCTTCACTGAAATTCCTTGCAGCTAATCTGGCCTCAGCTGTACTCATCACTGAGCCATTCCGAGAGAGAGCAACCGCTGTCACGAGAACCTACTTTCCATAATTCTTTAAATCATTACAAAACAGAAAGAGAGCAGATCCTTTACCAGTAATAGCTATGTCATCTTACAGAGAAGAAACAAAATTTACTAACCCGAACTTCATCATCATCTGGATGATCATTTGTCTCGCAAACTTGAACCTGCATATGTTAGGCTTGTTAAATAGTAAAACCATACAACTATCAGATACAAAACTCAATAAGCCTTTTAAGATGCTAACCTCTGAAATTTCATGGTCACTTAAAAGGTTGTAGAGTTGAACACGATGATTCGCTGTGCAGAAAGCAGCTATACCGGAAGAACGGTCAATGGACACAGTTCTGATGAGGCATATATCCCTCGTTTTGGCGTAGCATATAAACCCCATACGCTCTGTTCTTGGAGGCTATTACATAGCATGTGAAGTTAACTCCAACAGAAACGCAATCCAATAGGCGCACGCTTAAACCAACATAACAAAGAAAAAAATTCGGATGATAATAAGAATGAACCTTGATTCCAGATATCGTTCTCAATATCTCCATGGAAGGCATTTTAAGAAGATGAATCTGATTATCTGCACAAATCACCTGAAACTTCTTGATCTTAGTAGAGTTAATGAAACATTTCCTTTGCTTTCTGTAGGTTGTATATTATGGGACACGTAGATTGTAAGTGGAAAAACTCTGACTTACAGAAGAAAGAGTTGGATCTGAAGAGAAGATAAAATCCATTGAG
>OVBW01000671.1:0-19845 GCA_900406355.1 Erysimum pusillum | reverse complement strand
TTTTATAAAATGAGCTCCCGCGCGACATCGCGCGGGTTCAATTCCTAGTAATAATAATAAGAGGCTGAAAAAAAAAAAAAAATAATAATAATAAGAACAACAACAACAACAGAAAAGATAGAATCCCGATTGATTTTGTGAACTTGATATAAAGATTTAGGGAACTGATATGTTACCGTAATTGCTGAGAGCCTCATTTTTGGTAGTTAACAGAAGGGATGTGTTTGACTTTGTCATGATCTGCTCCTCCTACTGAAAATCTCTCCTTCCATTTCTCTGATATAGTGAGATCCTTTAAGTAATAGAGGAATCGCAGCCCATCAGGAAGCTCCTTAAACTTTGGACATCCCCAAATATACAGAGTATGAAGAAGGGGCATGGAGCCTTCTTCTACTATCCACTCTTCCCAGTTATATAGACTAAGTAACTCTAGCTTCTGCAATTTTGGAAACCCACCTTCTGAGCAAACCATTGTTCTCGCACAGAAAAATTGCTTCGATATTTTGACCTCTTTCAAGTGAAGCAGCTTCTCTAGAATCGGGATCGGATCCTCCTTTAAAGAAAATAAACTTAGATGAATGGTTGTAAGGTGAGGAGGAAAATGTTGCACATTAGGTAACCTTATCATATCCATTCTCTCTTCATCATTCTCATCAGTATTAATTGTAAGATTTTCCAAATCTCTCAATTTACTTAGAGTTGAAGCTAGCATTTCCACACTACACCCCACGATATGGATAGAGAGACTCCTTAACCTTGTCATACGGTGAAGATCCGTCACATTGCTCTCCTTTGTTGAGAAATTTATTAACGTCTCCAATTTGACTAGACCACCCAATTCCAACTTTTTCTTCTTATGTTTATGTATTGGTAACCGGAGGTATCTCAGTTCTTGCATCTCTTTGAGTACGTTGGGCACGCTAAAAACTCCTAGATTCAAATAGAGCAGCGACTTCAAATTCCCGATAGAAGAAGGTAGATGATCTACCTCTGCCTCATGTAATCTCAAGTACTTCAAGTGGATGAGCTTTCCAATATTAGAGGGTAACTTCCTTCCCTTAAAACCAGCTCTTCTGAGATCTAAAACCCTCAACAATTGTAACTCCATGAAGTTTGATCCCATACGAAACCTTGCGTGTTTATGAACCGGAATAAACAAGAGAGATCTAAGTTTGGAATTCTTTATCTCCCTCTCTCCATTAAAACAGGTGTATATCTCGACACCGTCTTGGTTAGTAGTAGTAGATGCATGCACCACGAGTCTACGGGATTGGTTAGAAGTTTGAGAGTGTACACTTGAGCTGCATGCTGGATGAGTAACAATTTCTAAAAATTTCTCTTCCTCGGCTTTTAACAAACAAACCTCTCTCATCACGTCATGCAATTGACACAATTCAAATCTCGAAGTCACCATGTCTCTTTCTGAAATAACCAGGTTTCTCTTCACTAACTCTTCTATGTAGAAATCTGAAACATCTCGAATCGTAGCTCCCTCGTAGTGCTTAGGCTTTGTTATTCCTTCTGCAACCCATATATAAGATACATCCTCTAAACATATTCTATGGTCTTCTGGATAAGACGCGAGGTGGAGTAAACAGTGCTTCAAATAACTAGGCAATCCTTCAAAGCTCAAAGACAAAATATAATTAACCGAGCTGCTATCGTTATCATTGAATCTCACGATATGAGATTTAATATTCTCAGATATCATTTTCCACTGACGCAGTGTGTGTTGGGCAGCTAACCACCCCCCTAACACTTGAACAGCTAATGGTAACCGTCCACAATGTGTTACCATCTCCTTAGCCATCTTTACCATTTCTTCATCAATTATATATCCTACACGACATCATGGAATCAAAGATCAATCACCGTTGTGTTTGAGATTACATATGTATAAATGAAGTTTGTGTATACTTTTATAAGGTTATACACTAATTTGGGTAGATCTCAAAATTTAAAATATTTTAAATAAAGTTTTGGAGAGAGAGAATTTTTAAACTTTCCAACTATTTTGATATTCTAAGTATTAAGGTGAGTTATTAGCCAAGTCCTATTTTGCAAATGTATAGAAGAGGGAATTTTTGTAAAAATAAATTGAATAATAAATAGTTTAATTTAATAATATTAAATTTATAAATAATCTGTTTATGTAAAACTTACCAGTTGTGTCGTTCTTAGGAAATGCTATCATTTGTAAAAGCGTCCAACATTCGTCATCATTTAGGAACTGTGGTTTAAAGGTCACACATTGTGGATGTATTGCGTCGTTGCGTGAAGTAAGTAGTACCTTCCAACCAGCATCTATTAACCAAACATAAGTGTTTATGAGCAAATAGTATAAAATTATAGCTTAAGCATGTATGTACGAAAAGAGATAACCTAATATATACCTTGTCTCTCTGGAAACATTGGCTTTATTCTGTCCCAGTCTTTTGTTGTCCATACGTCATCAAAGACGATCAGAGCTTTTTTTGTTTGCAACAATTGAAAGAGTTTCTCATGTACTTCGTCTTCCTTCATACCAGCATTGTAATCTCCATGACTAAGATTATTGAAGATGGTCTGCCACACATCCTTGGGTGTAAAATCTTGTGATACACACACCCACACAAGTCCATCAAAATGACGTTTCACATCATCATGATTAAAAACTTGTCGTGCAAGGGTTGTTTTGCCAAGGCCACCCAAGCCAGTTATAGATACCCCATGACTGCAATCATTTCCCACCAATAATCCAACCAACTTCTCAACATTTTCCTCCAGACCAATAAGATTGCTTTCAGGTTCACTAGAAAATGTATGACGGGTCTCCCTTCTCATTTCTTGTAGAGCCTGAGAACCCCCACCGTTCATAATGTCCGATTTTATGCCAAAAGTCTGCATAACGTTGATGACCTTGGAGATCCTCTTACTGATGCTTGTGATTTCTAAGGCAGTCTTCCTACGACTGCCTTGAATGCAAGCATGGCTTCTCATGTGATTCTTCATGCCACTGCCATGTCTTTGCTCTTCCTTCACAAGAAAGGTCTCGATAATATCTTCAGCATCATAAGTAATTTCTTTTATCTCTTGCACACAGTTTCTCGCAAGTGCACTTGTTTGATTCTTTGCTCCTGCTGCATCACTCAGGAAGGACATTAACATATTCAGATCACTCTTGAGCTCAGTAATTTGCTCTCCAACTCCCTCCAATCGACTGTATTCTTGGCTGACTAGTTCCCAAAGCTTTTGCACACCGAACGATACAATTGCGTCGGCCATAATATTCCTGCTTAATAGGAAACATTAGTAAGTATCATAACAGAGATGAAGCAGGAATATTCTTATCAAAATATGAAGAAACTTTCTAAGCAAAGTAAAATCAATAACATATAAACTGACTCACACGTTAATTTCGACTTTGTCCTCGTTGTTCTTTGAAAGAAGAGAGATGATTGTTCTTTAGTTATGAATTTTCATATTATATAGGAATATGTTTGGATTCAGTAAACAATTTGAAAATAAGACCATGTGCATGTTCAAAACTTGGGTCGGTGAAAAGACGATAAATAATTTTGTTACTCTGCATCAATTCTGGTGTTTTAATTATTTATAGTTACTTATTTCCATAAAATTTGACCGTTGTGAAACCTTAAAAGGCGGATTTGTACTTTTCTTTTTAAAATTGTACTTTTGTCATCAGTTATAATATTTTGCAGATATATATTTTTTTAAAAAAAATTTACAAAATTATTCTCTGGTTAAGTATCATGGATCACGTAATTAAAAATGATTAAAATCATCAAGTTGATGACAGAGGTCAGAGGGGCGACATCATTTGTTGTCGGTTTAATTTACTAACCCAAGTTTTGAACGTACCCAAAGTCTTATTTTATACTATAGTATATTTTTTTAAAATTTCACTTTTTTCCCAAAACCATCGATAAAACCAATGGCACCCTATAAAAGTTTCTGTCCACATTTTCATAAAGAAAAACAAAATTTTTAGGTCAAATAAATTTTCGAAAATTGTTTAGATAAAACAAGTAATTTATCTTTGTTTCTGTCTATTTAACCTCATACGCTTAACGCTTGTATTCAAAAACTCCACAGGTACTTCTTCATTCTCTTTTTTTATCTAATTTATCTAATGTTCAAAAAATTGTTAGACGGTAACTAGATGGTCTAGTGGGGAATAATGCCTAGATCGATTAATTGAAACTAGATGTTAGTGCATTACTCATAAATTTTTACATAATAATCAGAACCTATGTGGCGACTAAGAGTTCTAAATGGCAAGATAAAAAAAATAGAAAAGGCACATTCGACTAATTGCATTTGATCATCTGATTTAGGTTAATATTCTCAAGGATTTCAATGTGTATATATTTATTAATCTTGCTTGAACTTAAGAACGAATCTGAGAACAAAAAGAAGAAACAAAAAAGACTGCAGGCGAAGCACAAGAAAATAAAAAAGCATGAGGAATGACCCATAAAATTCATTTCCATCCTATTCAATTTTTGCATTCTAGGAAGCCATGGTCTGCTACATCACTAGGAAAGTAGTTATTTCTTTTATAAACCCTCCAATCAGAAAAACACATGTAGAATTGATGTTAAGTACGAAAATGGTTACAGAAGATTCGATTGGACATAGAGTAAAGAGCAAAGAACATTTCTTTAAAAGAAAATAAAGAAAGTCACCAAGGAAGAGTAATTCATAATCTACACTTACATAAATACAACAGAATGAATATGCTGGACTTTGTATTAATCTTGGCCTTCTTTCTCCAATTTATCCTTAAATTCTCTTTTCATCATGCCAATTCGCAGTGATTTTAATGAAGTTAGAGATCTCAGCCCATCAGGAAGCTCTTTTAACTTTTCACAACAACTAACATAAAGAGTGCGAAGAATCGGCATAGAACTTGTTTCTACTATCCACTCTTCCCACTCACATAATCCATATGCAAGTATAGCTCTTGCAACTGTGGAAACCCACCTCCTGAACAAACCATTCTCTTCCCACAGAAAGCTGCACTCCTAAAACTCAGCACATTCAAGTGAAGCAACTTCTCTAAAACTGGCAATGGATCCTCCTCTAAATAACAACAGCTAAGAATTATGCTTTTAAGGTGAGAAGGAAACTGCTGTTCATTTGGTAACCTTGGCATATGAATCTGCAGCTTCAGATAAGTGATATTAATGCAATTCAAAAAAAATCCTACGTCGACATTATCTGTGAAATCATGTATAGTAAGACTTTCAAGGTGTCTCAGTGCACTTAGAGATGAAGATAATTTTTCCATACTGCACCCTCCGTTGAAAATTATAGAGAGAGTACTCCTGACTCCTGAGCTTTGTGATACTTCGAAGATCCCTCACAGTGATATACTTTGTTTGGAACTGCTGCAGAGTCTCCAAGTTGGCTAGATTGGCCAAATCCAACTTTGTCTTATTATGCATATTCCTTGGTAACGCAAGGAACCTCAATTCTCGCATCTCCTTCAAGACATTGGGTACATATACTGAAGATTTCCCAAGTACGTGTAGATTCAAATAGAGAAGGAACTTTAGTTTTTGTAGTGAAGAAGGCAGATGATAAACCCCAGCTTTGTATAAATTCAAGTATCTCAAGTGGATTAGCTCTCCAATGTTAGAGGGTAATTTCTCTCCCTTAAACTGGGCTCTTGAAAGATCTAACACCCTTAGCGATCGTAACTTCGTAAAGCTTAAACCTGATGCCATCCAATGTACGTTGAAGTACTCCAAGGGAAACAAGAGAGATCTAAGTTTTGTGTTCTTTGTCTCACCTTCTTCGTGAAATGAATCATTAGGCCAATGTACGACTAGTCTGCGAGATTTACAAGTAGACTGAGAGGTTGAAGTTGAGGTTGAGGCACGAGCTTCAATCTACACTGTTACATTACTAATCATTCTACACTGTTACTTTGAAACTGTAGTACACAGAAGTGAGAAAATCTCAAAATGTACGAGATTATCTAAGGTAATATGGTAATGCAAATCATTTAATCATTCTGTAAGAGATTAACTAACAAAACCAAATACTGTACAAGTTTATAAGAAAATTTACAAATTATCGATCCTTTTTGTTGACGAAGATGACCCCTCTGATGTAGATGCCAAATTCGTTGGATCAATTGCTCAAACCTTCACTTCCTCAGGGAGTATCAAGGAATTAAATGTACTTATGCTCTATGCTATCCGAGTATCATTGAGGGGAGGGGAGATGTAAATTTCACCCTGAAAGAAGTTAGGGAAGGAAGCAATCCTGTGTGTTTATGTATGGACACATAATTACTAAGCATAAGAATAGACTTGAGGCAAAGGTAAGCTACCAACAAGCAGAAGGATTGTGGGATCTTCGTAAAGTAAGAGGTTGGACTCATTTTACCCAGTTTCTCCTTCGGTAAATTCTAGATATGGCGAAGGACTGTGAGATCAGAGTTGGGCATTGTTGGATTTGAAGAATTGGGAAGATCGTCGTAGGGTTTCAGTGTATTCGATCGTCTCTGCTTTGTTCTGTTGTCTATTCATTTTGGAAATATTATTATTTTTGAAAACAAATGTGTAAAGTATATGACTTGATCAAATAACACAATCGAGTAAACCAATTTCCTCCTCTATCCATAAACCGTTGAGCATCATCAGAAAATTGAGAAAATAGAAATCATTTAAGGCGGCGTCGATTTTATAATAATTTTTCTTGAGATAATTAGAAAACAAAAAGTATACATCTTATTTTTGGAAACTAGACAAGAAAAAAAAAAAAGGAAAAGGTAGCAACACTGTCACTATGACCGTTGTGGGATTGAGGGTTAAAAGGATCATATTCTGATTCCCTATATATATATACAGAGCCCATAGCCTTCTCTTTTGCCCTACTCATTATTACAATACCATCTAAAGTTTTCTACTTTTATTTCTCTCTTACGATCATTCGAAAGTTTCGTCTTCTCTCTTTCACGATGGCTCCTCGTGATAAAAAACCAACCATGTCGTCTTCTTCCGATGATGATTTCAAGAGGAAGAAGTCCTTTTTCAAACAGAGATTTCCTGGTTTTAAGAAGAAAGCTACAGAGCTCTCTGTTCTCTGCGGCAACTCTGTTGGTTTCATCTGTCACGGCCCCGACAACGATCTCCATGTCTGGCCTGAGCCGCAAGAGAACCCACAAGCCCTACCAGAGATCGTAGCCAAATTCAATGGGTTAAGTGATCTGAAGAGGAAGACTCACGCCTCCAATCTCTACGACTTCCCAAATCTCAAGGGTTTATCCGGTGACGATTTGAGGATTCATCTCGATAAGCTTAACTCCCACTTAGTTGGAATCAAGCAACATAAGATAAGTATATTAAAAAGAGGGAACTCAAAGAAGCCCACGGAGACGGAAGAAGATGATCATCTTAGNGGTTTGACGAGTTGGGCTATGTGGTCCGTGGCTCCCAAGAAACTGTTTCCAATTTGGGATCATGTGATACTTCGAAGGTTTCTACGGTTAATGAAGCAGATTCTTCTGGGCTTGATCCTTTCACATTAGGGTTTACCTACGGCGAGTATTTCCCGGCAGAGCCAGTGGCTGTCACAGATCTTTCTTGGATGGATACGGAGTTTAACTCAGCACTATTTGCTGATGATTGGACGGTTTCTGACTGCAATCCACTTTTTGAGAGCCACTCATTCTTTTACACAGATAATTTGGGGTCTGTCTCTTAGCTTATGATTTTGAGGGGATGATAACTATTAACTAGGTAGTAGGGTTTGAAATCTATGTAATCCGCCTATATATATTGTTCTCGTGATTGATCATTATTAGTATCTTTAACTTGTACGTTTTGCTCCAACGCAAATCCATGTTTTTAAAGTTGGTAGCTTTTTCCCTTCTTGTTTATTATTGATTCTTGAATGAAAAATTTTCATTTCTTTCTGTTCCTTTGAGATTAGTGTTTATGATATCAACTACTTGTCTAATTAGCTAGTAATTACCCATAAGATTCAGATTCTTATTGTAACACAAATACAAAGATCAGTCACTAAATAAGAAATTTGTTCACAATTAATGCACACGGCAAAGCTCCAAACCATTGTACCCAGGAGCATCTGCATGTAAGAAATGAGTTAAAAATGAGCTTTCCATAAGAGACCAATTAAGATCATCTACAAAAGGCACAGTATGAGGTAAACAGACGATATGAACAACTTTCTATCAGCGAACTTGCAAGCTAGAGTTTGCTTATATATAGTACACTGAATGTCATCTAAAGTAAACCATCACTCCATCAAAATGTATCTCTTAACCATCTCTGTATTTGTTTCTTCAACCTTATCACAAGGTATTACTAACATTCAGATTATGAACATGATTGCCTAATATATATATAGTCTTATATGACTTTCTTGAAAATAGCCTTTTTGTACTGGAGAGATACTATTATAGGACTTTGTAAGCGTGGCAAGAGAAATGAGTCAATGACCATACTGACATGCATCTTAATGATCTGAAAAGCTTACTCACATCATCTCTCCCGCGAAATGGTTTATCCATCAAAATGGTGTCCAACATTATTCAGGGGTTCAACGTACATGTCGGATATGAAAGTAATTAAACAATTAGCATCCTCATTGTGAAAAGCAAGTATTACCTTCCAACCTGCAAAGTAGTTCCTTTTTGGTGGGATCCAAACAGAAAGAACTTGACAAGCCAACTCTTCTGTTGTAGAGACTAGTGAAAACCAAGAAAAGGATCACATAAGAGTTCACCTGTTTTTCAGTGGAAACAGAGGATTTATGAGATTTCTGTCTGTGAATTGACACATATATCGTCAAGCTAGTCACTTGAACACCACAAACACAGGAAAATATATAGACAATACTAATTCAAAAACCATGCCCTCACATCTCTGAATCAGCAAAAGTGAGCTGAAGTGAGTGTAACTTTACGGATTTAATCTTTATAAACCGGTTTTTACCATAAAAAAAAAAAAAACTTTACGGATTTATACGGTGATGTATTATGAAGTGAGTGTAACTTTATTGAATCAAGCAGAAAATTTTTCTCAATACTACATTATGCACAAATAAATGAAGTTTTAAAGTAACCTCAGATACTAGACATGGAAATTTGATTTTTTTTTATATAAAAAAATTGTTTTTATAAAGTCCTAAGATTCGAAGAAATTATCAAAAAATGAGAATTGCAAAATTTATGAATAAAAACTACTTTCTTGGAAAGACATATATTTGACGGACTGTACTTTAAATTTTAAAAGGATTAATGTTCTAATTAAGGATATAAGTTTAGATATTGGATAAAATTTAATTAAAATGGATTTTAAATATAAATAAAAAGTGACATGGCTTTATCAATACGTATCTTCAGATATTGTATAGATTTACTGAATATTTTGAATACGTTGATAGATAAATAATAAAGTGCATTGTAAAGTTAGAGGTTAGAACACGTAAAAGAACGGAAAAGTTGAAACAAATAGAAACAAAAAAGGGAAAAGTTTGAAACAAATAGGAAGAAAAAAAGGAAATTTCGGGCAGGTTTGGATTGCAAGTAAATAAAGCGGTTACTCTATACTCTATACTTTCTATAGTCTATATAATATGTACAATCACATCAGAGACCACTCTATAAAAAATTTCTATTTCTCTTCTCTTTCGTTGCTTTGAAAACCTAATAAGATCGAGAGAAAGAGAGAGCAAACACACAAAATACGTTCGAGAACGATGCAGAAGCAGGAGTTCGTGGAGTTGTTCGAGGCTGCACTTCGAGCGGCTAAGTCTGTGAGAGGTGGTAAGAATTCTCCAGAGGTGTCAAGGTTTGTTGACGCCATGAATCGTTTGAACTTTGAAGCAAGCTCCCGAGTCACTTGCTTGTGACGTTATCTGCAAAACCTCCATGGGGAAGAGTCTGAGATTCTTCATCGATCACAAAAACCCTCAAATTCGATCTGAAGGAAGGTTTCTTTATAATCGTTGGCTACAGATTCTTTATGCTTCGGGGAGAGAATCAAGCCGTAATGAAGAAACTCCAGTGAAGATACCTACAAGTTCGATGAAGAAGACTGGAGATTCAAAACGAGACAGAGTGCGTGAGATTCTTCAAACATCATTGGCAAAAGTCGCTACTGAGGTTATTGAGACTGAGATGAAGAAACGAGTCATTGCTTGTGATCCTTGTATTGTGGCTGTATCTGTGGAATCTGCAATGTTTAAGAAATTAGGTTGCTTCATGGGACCTCAAAAAGCCAAGTATCGTTCTATTCTTTTCAACATGGGAGATAGTAACAATCCTGATTTGAGGAGGAAAGTGTTAATTGGTGAGATCAATGGAGAAAGATTAGTGACGATGCAGAGAGAAGATATGGGGAGTGAGAAGATACAGAAGGAGGTTCAAAGGATTAAAGAGAATGCAAGACTCAAGGGCCGAATGAAGATGCTTCAATCAGCATATATGATCATGACTTAGAGATTTTTTAGTCACTTTGAAGTTTGAATATTGTATATAATCAGTGTTCTTGTATGATTGGTTCAAGTTGTTTCAAGTGTTTCTAAATCTGGGATTAAAAGACTATTAGGAATTTATGACTATTAACAATAATAATACTGAAACGCTGATTTGTCAACGAATTTTGTCTTCTAAAGAAAACCATCACTGTCACAATGTATCTCTTACCATCTCTGTATGATTGTTCCTTCAACCTTATCACAGACACAAGGACGTCTAACATTCAGATTATGAACATTTATTAATATAGTTTTATATGACTTTACTGAAAATAGACCTTTTGTACTGAAGATATATACTATTATAGGACTTTGTAAGCGTAACAAGAGAAATGACCATACTGACATGCATCTTAATGATCTGAAAGCTTACTCACATCATCTCTCATACGAAATGGTTTATCCATCAAAATGGTGTCCAACATCATTCAGGGGTTCAACATCCCGGATATGAAAGTAATTAAACAAGCACCTTGTGAAAAGCAAGTAATACCTTACAACCTACAAAGTAGTTCTTGTTTGGTGATTGTAGAACATGAACATTTCTGATAATCATGCGTCTTGTTTTAGCTATTCTGTTCTAAGACACTAGTGAAATTTCAAGAAAAAGACCGTAAGAGTTCACCTGTTTTTCGGTGGAAACAGAGGATTTATGAGATTTCTGACTGTGTTGTCACATATATCGACAAGAGCAATCACATATTTACTAGTTTCTTACAGTTTGAGAAAGTTCAGCTTGGATGGAGTTCATCTCCTGTCATCTTTAAGATTCTATGCTCTTCCTAACTCTGTCCAAACTAAACATATTTTCATCTTAACTGCTGTGAAAAGTGAATAAATCTCCTTTCTATCTACTTTCTTGTTTCTTGGCATTGGCATCTTTCAGTAAAAACTGTAACATTTTCATATGTAACGTTGTATCTCAGTATATTGCTCATCAACTCTATGTGAATATCCAGATTCTTGATTCAGGAGCACTTCTGAACTCTAATTGACACAATTGCCTCATCCACAAGTCTCCTGTTTAACCATAAATAGTGGAGTAAAACAATTATCTAAGAGTATAAAGCAGCAAAAGATTTGAACATACGAAGTTACATACGGAGAAAAAGATTGAACAGTGAAAGATCCACAAGATGATGTTGTTTTTGATAAATTATTTCCAAAGATCTTGGCAAAACATGGATTTGGATAGCAACGTCAACGAAGTTTAAGACAAAGAATCTCAAGCCTTGTCACTTGAACAACACAAATACTGAAATACAGGAAAATCTATAGACAAATACCAATTCAAGAACCATGCCCTCACCTCTCTGAATCGGCAAAGATGAGCTTTTGATGACAGAGTTCGTGTAAAACCTCTCTCTCTTTAGGAAACTCACTGACCAAAGCTGTATAGGAAATAAAATCTGAAGTCAATTGCTACATTTTTTTTTTGTTAGATTTTCCTCAATTTTCAATTTTCTACTTGATGAGGATAGCGAGAACTAAGTAAAGGGCGTATCAGTTTTGATGTTTGGAGCTGGGAAGAAAAATGAAACTGCAAATCATATAAGCTCATACATTTCACTTTTTTTTTTTTTTTCTTAATATCTTTGAACTTGTTTTCTGGCCTGTGGGTTTTAAATGGAGTAGGAGTTCCAAGAAATTTATGTTTGTAAATAAATTGTAATAATGTTTATTGGTCAACATACTGTTATCTAATAATGTCACCCCATTAAACTATTTCTGATCGTGCCATTATTCAACTGCCAACTATTATTTCTGGTCAACCTCTTATTTCTTGTCTCTGTCTCTTAACATTTTTCTTCTAGATTGAACATTATCAAGTTTCAAAATTTTGACAAAAAAGAAGTTAATTGTTTACAGATTAATTAAAGAGAAGAAAGATCTAAACTGGTGTATATTTAATTTCCGGTTTAGCTTCTTTTGTTATTGGTTTTTTTGGTCAACAATTGTTTTTTATAATGTTCATTCCACGATCTTTGGCATTGTGCACATCGGTCGTTCACCAACATAATTCAATCCAACCAATGAAACTTATAGAAAAATCATGATACCCATGTCACACAACGTAGACAATTGAAAACGACAGCGTTTGACATCCAAAAACACGAACGAGTCCAGCATGGCGGTTTTTGAGAAACCAATAAAGAAATTTACTTAACTCTCACGCGCCAAGCTTCCAAACGCTCCCTTGGTTTGAAATTTTACCCAATCCCACTGAANGGCCTAGTCGCGCGTGGAACTTTTTTCAACGCGGATTTTTTTTTTTTTTTTTTTTTCCTTTGCCTTTCCTTGCATCAACGCGGATAATTGTTTTTTTTTTCTTCTTTGGGTAGAAAGCAGAAAAAAAAAAAAAAACGTATCGGAAATCCAAAAAATTTCAAAATATTTAATTTTATTGATTTCAAGCCAAAAGAAGAAGAAGCGACTTTCTAGAGATTGAAACGGAAGGAGAAGGGTGACGAAGAAGAATCAGATCTCTACCTCGCCCAATCGAATCAATCAAGGTGACAAATCGACGCGAATTATAGTGAACAAGTCGAGAATTTCGATTTTTTATAGGTCGACGACGACACCTATTGGATTGGATCGGGTGGAGAAATCCGTAATGGTTCGATCGGGTAGTTTTAGCGTTGATTCGTCTGCGAGTCATCGACGGACTCCTTCTCGAACGGTGACGTTGGGTCATATTCAACCACAGGCTCCGAGTTATCGTACCGTTTACTGTAATGATCGGGAATCTAATCAACCTGTCCGGTTTAAGGTACGTACCGGTGGAGTTATTGAAGTGGTTTTTTTTTGGTGCGGCGTATGGTGTTTTTTTTGTTATGGATCGATTAGTGGATATGCGCATTGGAATTTGTGATTTTAGGATTCATCGATCTGATTTGTCTGTGTGTGTTTTTGATGAATGTGTGGTTTGATTTGTTTCAGGGTAATTCAATTTCTACAACGAAGTACAATGTTTTCACGTTTCTGCCCAAGGGTCTGTTTGAACAGGTAAATACGCTTGGTTTTATCTTTGTTGCTTGGATCTATAGGATTTAATGGAACCCTAGGATTTACCAGCTGAAAATTGTGACTTTTTAATGGACACCCGTGAATATTTCTGTCTGTGATGCACTTGTTACAAGGCTAGTGTGAATATTATGTATGGAGCTAGGATCAAAATCGTAAATGAAGTGAGAGCTGATGTACATTGCCAACACTCTAAACATTTGTAGGCATTTCCAGAAGAATTTTCTGTTATATGTTGTGATCTTAGTTATATCGTGTTTCTTGACAGTTTAGGCGCATAGCAAACATATACTTTCTTGGAATTTCGTGTCTATCAATGACACCAATAAGGTATGTAAACTCTATAAACTGTGTTATAATTTGTCACCTCGTGTTATTTGACATCCTATCCATAGAACACCCTTGTTCTGGTGGGATGGAATTTTGCTGATTAATTTATGCATGACAAGTGCAGTTATTAACTAGATTGATTGTTTTTCCTGCAGTCCTGTGAGTCCAATAACAAATGTAGCTCCATTGTCAATGGTGCTTCTTGTTTCTCTGATTAAAGAGGCTTTCGAAGACTGGGTAAGCTCATCTTTTCTTCTTTCGTTTTCCACTGAAGAATTATCCATTTATCCTTGTTATAAAATAGAATTGTCTCAGCGCTAAAATAATCTCTTCAAGTTAGAAGATGCGTTGGAGTCTCACGACCCATTTGCGTCTCAACTTCTAAATCCTTCTGCTGATAATATGGTGCAGAAACGGTTTCAAAATGATATGTCCATCAATAATAGCACAGTGGATATCTTACAAGATCAACAGTGGGTACCTATTCCCTGGAGAAAGTTGCAAGTTGGAGATATTGTCAAGGTTAGTCTTTTATTGTTCTAACAGAGGTGAATCTATTCATCATTAGACGAAATTCACTTTGGTTACATTTATTTATTGTTGTGTGGGTTTCACTGCACTGTTGGCACATTCTTTCTTGTTTGTACGGCCTGCATTATAGTTGTTCTAATAGAGTTACACTACCTATATGTCTGTTATTGTGCTGTCTCCCACCGTGGTAACTTCTTCCTTCCTATTTTCAAAATGAAGGGACTTGTTGATAACATTTTAGTACTTTATACTGGTTTCTTCTTTTTTTATAAGTCTTTTTTTAAAAGTGTAAAATATTGACAAACATCATGATCATGCTTTGCTGGCCTCTAGTAAAGGATACTGTGTTTATGAAATTTGTTTGTGTAGACTACATCTCATAGTTCTTATATCATTTAGGATTCTCCAAGGGGAGGGACAATGTTGATTAAGACAGAGTAGTTACATTTTTAAATTTGCCTGGCGTTCTGTTAGGTACTGAACTTTAGTCATCACTATGGTTCGCCAAGAATTGACGAACAGAAAGAGAGATAGAGAGAGAGAGAGAGAGAGTGAGAGACTCACTTCTCGACCAACCCCAGAATCCACCAAATAGTCATCTGCCTAAATTTTTTTTACTTCCTTGGTACTTATACCATCTGCCAGCTCAGGATACTAACAAAACTCCTTAGAGTATTAAATAACCGAGTAAAGCAACACTACGCTATCACATCCCTAGCTGCTCTTGAACGTTGCTTTTACTTAGGTTGAGACATTGCGCTCTTCGTCCTTTTCTTTAACTTACCTTGATATCTTTTGTTCCTCAACACGTCGACCCTGCAATGTTTACAACGTTCATCGGATTAACAGTTCTTACCGCATACCTTCTTTGCATTATTTCAGAGGCTGTTACCTTTGAATTAAGATCTATAATTGTTAAATAGGTTTCTTAATTTTGCAGATAAAAAAAGATGGATTTTTCCCAGCGGATATTCTTTTCCTGTCCAGCACTAATCCTGATGGTATCTGCTACGTTGAGGTGCTTCTTTTGACAGTCCCTTTAAATATTGCTGTCTCTTTGTGCGTTTTCTTACTTGTGTATGTTCATATGTTTATTCCTTGTGAGTGCAGACTGCAAACCTAGATGGAGAAACAAACTTAAAAATAAGAAAGGCTCTTGAAAGGACATGGGATTACTTGGTACCAGAGAAAGCTTATGAGTTTAAAGGTTAGCCTACGACTTTGATTGTTGTCATGCAAGATTTTATTTTTTTGGTAGATGAATGTGAACCTGTTGCAGTGACATATAGTACTTAATTCACTATAAGTTAGGTGATTTGGCAGATTTTTTTGTTGGAGATTCAATTGTATTTTTTTTACTGTTATTATACATTGGATCATTACCTTCTGGAGACAAAACAATAAATAAATTTAGCTGAAAAAGGTTCACCTGGGACAGGTAACTATTTTAAGTTAACCTGCCAACTCGTTGCTTCATATTACATCCTGATGAACGGACTAGTATCACTAGAAAATGGAAGCAGAGTCTTATATAGCAGTCAATTTATCATTTGTTTAGATGTTTGTCTGGCTCTTATAAAAGGAGAAGTTATTGTTAAATGTCTGGTAGAAGTTTTCTATTGTTACTTTCTCTGACAATTCTTGTAGCTCATTTCACTTACCGATGATCCTTTTTCTTTGTCTCTTATCCATTTTCATCTGTGGAACGAGCAATTTTCCTTTGTTCTGGCCGTCCTTCATTTATTCAACTTTTTTCATTTCCGTATGATTGTGTTGTAACTGTTAAACTCATGTCTTCAATTTCTTCAATATTCTGTCTTTTACCATGCAGGTGAAATTCAGTGCGAGCAACCAAACAATTCTCTTTACACTTTCACTGGGAACCTTATAGTCCAAAAGCAGACGTTACCTCTCTCGCCTGACCAGCTTTTATTGCGTGTATGATTAACTGTTTCAGCTGTTGGCTTTTTTTTCTTGTCTGTCTCGTTTTTGCAATTTAATGATTTTATGATGCATGTTTTTTCGTTGTTTTAGATTATGTTGATCTACTTATGAGATATCTTGAATTTTTTTGGCAACCTTTTATCCTTGGATTTTAACAGTAGTTTGAGCAGTTTTCCATGCATGTAGTGCAGAGCGTTATATCCTTAGATTGAATAATATTCTGAGAGTTTGATATCTACATTTTCAGGGATGCAGTCTTAGGAATACAGATTACATAGTTGGAGCTGTAGTTTTTACTGGTCATGAAACGAAGGTAAGCAGTTGTGAAGCTTGTTTTATGGGAAACTAGCTTTGCAAACATGTATATCTTAAACCCATTCTATGGATTTTACTTCGTTGTATAGTTGCTACGCATACGATCTGATGCTATTCAATGGTAAATTCTACATATGTAGGTGATGATGAATGCCATGAATGCTCCTTCCAAAAGAAGTACGCTGGAAAAGAAGCTTGACAAACTCATCATTACAATCTTTTGTGTCCTTGTCACGATGTGTCTGATTGGAGCTATAGGCTGGTGTGGTTTCTCGTCAATCTTGTGAATTATCAACTGCTGCTTCGATTGTTTTATGATCCAGTTCCCATGTCCCGTTGTGATACAGTTATCTATATTTGTTAATTTTACAGTTCAATTGTGACGGATCGTGAGGACAAATACTTGGGTCTTCATAAGTCAGATTGGGAATACCGTAATGGACTCATGGTAAATAGCTTTCCGTAGTTGAAGTTTTTTTTTTTTTTTGAACACTATTTGAAGTTAACTTCCTTTTTCTTATGGATTGCTGATTTTTACCATACTGCTTCTGTTTGCTGCCACAGATAGGGTTTTTCACCTTTTTCACGCTAGTTACTCTGTTCTCATCAATTATACCAATCTCCCTTTATGTTTCAATTGAGGTATGTCTCTCCTAGAATCATATACTAACTCTCGGCACTACGAGGACTAGCAATTTGAATGATCTCTAATTTCTCTCCGTAAACGGAACCCAGATGATCAAGTTTATCCAGTCGACCCAATTTATCAACCGAGATCTTAATATGTATCATGTTGAAACAAATACCCCTGCCTCGGCCAGGACTTCCAATTTGAACGAGGAGCTTGGACAGGTAGCTATCATTCCTTGCTGCATATTGCCACTACTTAACCATGCCACCGATTGTTACTTGTATTATATATATATATATATATATATATATATATCTGTTTAGTTTCTAGTATTTTAACTGTTGGTAAATTACTTGGTATTGTTCTCACTTCAGTTGCAATTACTATGGTATCATTCAGGTGGAATACATATTTTCTGATAAAACCGGAACGCTGACAAGAAATTTGATGGAGTTCTTTAAATGCTCAATTGGAGGCATAAGTTATGGATGTGGTATCACTGAAATAGAAAGAGGAATCGCTCAGCGTCGTGGTTTAAAAGTTCAAGAGGTATTATTTCTTTTCAGATGGTGAAGTTACTCCATGTCGTGTGGTGCAATGGTAAAATGTCTAATTTGCACCGCTACAAATATCCCCAGGAACAAAGGTCGACTGGTGCAATAAGAGAAAAAGGATTTAATTTTGATGATCCAAGGCTAATGCGGGGAGCTTGGAGAAATGAACCTAATCCTGATCTTTGCAAGGTGCCTTACTTTCTTTCCCCAGAGATTTGGCCCACAATCACTTTAAGAATTGTAATAGCTAAGAGGTGATGGGGTTATAGGGTTAAATGGTTCTTTTGTTTTAGTCTTTTGGCTTTGACGACGACCTCAATTCGAAGCCTTTGTTCTGGGAGCCTTAACCAAAAAGCTTTAGTGTCTATTTTTGGGCACGTACGTGCACATGCAGATGCAAATATGGTTTAACTTAATATCGTACTTTTGATCTTTTTAGGAACTTTTTAGATGCCTGGCCATCTGTCACACTGTCCTTCCTGAAGGTGATGAGTCCCCTGAGAAGATTGTTTATCAAGCTGCATCTCCAGATGAAGCTGCCTTAGTTACTGCTGCCAAAAATTTTGGATTCTTTTTTTACAGGTAATTCTCATTACATTTCAATTTCCTAAGATATGTTGAAATTTGCAGGCTCTCTGATAAGATAAATTTGCAGTTAGTTAACTTGCCCCATTATTCCTAGTTCTAAATTTTAGATTTTCTTCCATAGGTGCTTTTGTTTCTCAAGTCTTTGTTAGTTTGTTTGTGACTACTTTCGTGTATTTTCAGGCGTACTCCAACTATGGTGTATGTTCGCGAGTCTCATGTGGAGAAGATGGGAAAGATTCAAGATGTGGCTTATGAGATCCTTAATGTTCTCGAGTTCAACAGGTCTGTATGACAGTGAATTGTTTGTTTATTTTCTCTTTGTCATGATCTTAGCATACCAATGAAGTTTTACACAATGCATAACAGTACAAGGAAGCGCCAGTCTGTTGTATGTCGTTTCCCAGATGGAAGGCTTGTACTCTACTGTAAGGTAATAGTTCTTTAAGTACTTGGTTCTCTGTTTACTTCTGGATCAGTTTTTGATCATTGCTTGGAACTTGTCCACAGGGTGCTGATAATGTAATCTTTGAGAGATTGGCTGATGGTATGGACGATGTTAGGAAAGTTACAAGAGAACATTTGGAACATTTTGGGTCTTCTGGATTGCGTACCCTTTGCCTAGCCTATAAAGATTTAAACCCTGAAACCTATGATAGTTGGAATGAAAAGTTCATCCAGGCCAAATCTGCATTACGAGATCGTGAGAAGAAATTAGATGAGGTATACTACTATTTCATACGCTTGAGCCAACATTCTCTTGAGTTAAATTTTAAGAAAATTCCAAAGGTTGAAAATGGGTTCCAAGAGCAATAAAAATTGTGTTTGTATAAGAGGAATGAAAATGATTCCATGATTATAACCTGAAGTACTGTGAATGATTGTATCCTTAAATACAGTTTTTGAGTTGCCAGGAATAGTTTATAATTTATAGTTGATGAGTGTGAGGTGTCTTGATCCATGAAGGTGGCGGAACTTATCGAGAAGGATCTTATCCTCATCGGATCAACTGCAATAGAAGACAAACTTCAGGAAGGGGTGCCTAACTGCATAGAAACCTTATCAAGAGCTGGAATCAAGATCTGGGTGTTAACAGGGGACAAGATGGAAACGGCCATCAATATTGCATATGGTAGGTTGTGCCACAAACTTTTTTTTTTGAGATCTTGTTTTTTCTATCTCCCACTTTAATATCTGCTCTTTGATTCTGTTATGCTACAGCATGCAACTTGATCAACAATGATATGAAACAATTTATCATCAGTTCTGAAACGGATGCAATCAGGAAAGCTGAAGAAAGGGTAATTGATTTACTTTAAATTTGTCTTCTTATGTAGGCTTATCTGAAAAAGACAATTATTGTAGTTTACATTTTAATAATAAAAGCTTTTACTGTAGGGTGATCAAGTTGAG
>OVBW01000670.1:5030-19857 GCA_900406355.1 Erysimum pusillum | reverse complement strand
GTCTCGAACCGATAATCCAATTCATCCCAATCAATCACAAAACCCTAACCATACAAAAATTTGACACCCCCAAGCAAGAAAATTGCAAAAAATCAGAGCAAATTGGAGATATTCGATAACAATTCTCGAATTCTAAACAAATCCAAAATCGAACAATCAAAAGTACTCAAAACTTAAAACCTAAATTCAGTTGGATTTTTGAGGGAGAATTAAAGATATATACAGTACCTCGCTCTTATGGAACTGATAGTAGTATAACAAGTACTGTCGTATGTATTCATCGTCGTACGGGTCGTACTTCCGTAGTACTCGGTGTGTGGAGGTCGAACTCGATTCTCCGGAGGCTTTGTCCAACTTTGGCTTCTTCGGAGACCAAAAGTACTCCGTCAACACAGAATCGGCCATGATCATACGAAACCCCAAATTCAGCTTATGGTTTGAGGAACAAGACAGGACTAATTAACTACTATCTTATTATACAAGTAATACAAAAATTTGATTATCTCTTCCATAAATCTAGGGTTTTCATTGAAACATTTTTTTAACTCGGAGACAGATACAAGTAAAAGAGTTCTCTTACTAATTAAGTATCGGAAGCAAATCAAACACTTAATATAATGTGCCAAACATCATGAGCTTAGTTCTTAATTATAATTCATATTTCACGCTTGAAAAACCTTTTAACGTCGGATAAAGATCATCATGCAGGATTATATGTAAGCCCATGTATGTTAGGGTTTATTTGAATGATCTTATATTTCAAGACTGGCCTAGGGCATTCTTTATGTAATTGAATAACGTGGAAGTGATGGAGAATAAAAGTGCACCCCCACGGTTTATGGTACTCGGTAATCCTATTCCTAGGTACATTACAAGCAGTATTCCCATATATGAGATATATTCAACTATATGGTAATTAAGTTGTTTCATGAGATCAAGAGATGGAATTTGGAGGTAATGTTGCTTCGATGCATCAGAGCAAGAAACCACGTTTTTCTTTAATTACGCGTTTCATATTGATTTGGGTTCTCTTATTTCAATGGCTTCTTTGTGTCAAATTGTTTCTTTCCTAATTAATTTCCCTATCATTCCAATTAATCCTTTGTGACTTCTCTAAATATCTAATATCTGAGCTAAAAACATCTCGCGATGAACTACTATTTAAACTAAATCATCGATATATTGTGGGTTGTTCATAACAATTTTCTTTGTTAGATGATACCATCATGAATGCATCGGAACACGTTGTTTGCTTTTGTATAAAGCACAACAAATTCCCTAACAATGTTTTTCCATCGAACTTATTCTCATATAGTTGTTTGTCAGATTCTTCTTTCTCTATATGTCGTTCGCTTTGTTTTTTCGACGCTGCTTAATTCTTCCCTAATTTCAAATTAACCCTCATTCAGGAAACATACAACTTTTTAAAGCATTATTTAATTTCTTCCATTTTATACAAAACCCCATTAGAAAAGATGATTTCGCGTGTGCTATATTTAATGTTACCACTTTAATTACCCAGTCACCATCGAACTTATTTTCATATACTCCTGTTTGTCAGATTCTTTCTCTATATGTCGTTCGCTTTGTTTTTTTCAACGCTGCTTATTCCCTAATTTCAAACCCTCATTCAGGAAACATACAACTTTTTAAAAGCATTTCTTCCATTTTATACAAAACCCCATTAGAAAAAGATGATTTAGCATGTGCTATATTTAATGTTACCACTTTGATTACCCAGTCACCACCTTCCTGTTGATTATACATTTCACCTTTGTCATCAATTAGTCTTTTTGTTTTTCAAACATTTCCAATTGGTCAGTAATTATAGCAAATTATCTTTGCAGGGCATTTAATGAAATTACATAACTACCAAAAGTCAATAAAACCCATGGTCATCAAAATAAAACCCATCGCATATTATTTCTTCTATTAGCCAAATATATTAATGCCCTTATGTCAAATTTTTTTTATTAATTTCTCATCTGATGAAACTTATCATCAACTAAATAAACCAATATGACATGTAGTACTATATTATTCTTATAATTTTATTTTATTTTGTCATGAGTATAGTACTATATTATCCATTGCTTTTTTTTGTTACAAAAATATATTTCATTGTTTACACAAAGGAAGCTTATATCGAATAAACTAAAAAACCTAACAAAAAATGTCATAATAAATAGAACCGAATATGCAGATGTTTAGTCCTAGTGTCTAATGATACTAGGCGATATCTAATTCATATAGATTAAAACAATAAATCATCATGGGATCCAAATTATTTGTTTATGATAAAAGTAAAATAAAATAAAGGACTATAAGATGTTCTAGCTTTTAAATTTTACATCATTGTTATATGAGATTATTAAAAAAAAACAAAAGTTATAAACGGTTTTCATTATATATATTATATTTCTTAGAGATTGTTCTCTCTCTTATTACATATACTTTGTTGAACTTTTTTTTACCAAATTTGGATTGTCTCGCACTCTCGCTTGTTTTCTTTAATATTAAGGTTAAGCCCCAATGGTTCTAGCGAGCAAGTCTTTCGTAAAGGTCACTGGGTTTTAACTTTAGTTTATATTAAGTTACTTCGGATTCAGTTGTTCCTAAATGACGGTTCAGTCCATATTAAAGACATTCTTCCAATTAACACGTAAAATGAAAATGAAAACTATAAATGAAAACTCATTTATCTACATGTATATTTGTATATATTGATAATAAAAATACTGACAATGGAATATAAGTTGATATTCAGGAAAAAATATGTTTTCTTTCATCCTGCATTCTTAAGCACTTCTATATAAATCATTCTACACCTGCTCACTCATCCCAAATACAAGAAACACTCTCTCTATCTCTCTCATTTCTTTTCTCACAAGATCCCAAACAAACTCTCTCTCTCTCTCTATCCCCCCTCTCTCTACCACACACAATCACAAATTTTGTGAGTTTCCTCATCCTTTCTTCATAAGAAAACTTAGAATTGTGTTTAAATTTTGAGATTTCTTGTTTTTCCTGTTTCTTTTTTCAAGAATAAGAATGGCGACAAGAAGCAACAGAAGAGATGAGGGAGGAAACAATGAAGACAAGAAGAATAGGTTTACGGTATATAGAACATTCAATAATTTTATTAAATTGAGATTTACATATTCCATGAAATATAAAAATAAGTGTATGTGTGCGTTTTTCCAGTTTATTGTTTAAGAAAAAAAATCAGTTCACAATAAATGTTAGGGTCATGTATGCGCTATGTATTTCAAGCACAAATCTAAAGTTATCTTGCTTTGCTTATATGTTATACATTTGTTTAAAATTATACATTTGAAATATATATGTATTTTGTAACTTGCTTTATATATATATATATATATATATATAGAAATATATGACCGTAGTATATATGTTTTTCAACACTTCTTTCAAACATGGTTATATATAAAGAACTAAAATATGGGTTTAACATTTAACGGTGATCAATATGTACTTGTTCTCGTAGCATGTAAAATTATTTTTTGGAAAAAATAAGTGTTGATATAATATTAAAAGAACATGTTTTATTTCTTCTTTAAATTTACTGCGGTTATAATATGGCAATGAAACAAATATTAATGATTATATATATGTTGTTTAATCTAATTACAGGCCGAAGAGAAGGGGAAAGGAATAATGCCCTCTAAACCCTCTAAAGAAGAATCGGAGGAAGAAGAAGAAGTAAGAACGTATATATTTTTAAATTTTATCAAAGAATAAATTATGTGATATATTTATTTAGATTTTAATACTTGACTCAGTTATGTTTGTTTATATGATTAAACATGTATAGCTTCCTCTTTCTTGGGATTGGAGAGATTATCCGGGAGTAATCGGTCCTGTGATGAACCAAAAGCTTCTGGGTTCGTAACTTCGTATCTCTGTTTTCTTGTTTGACATGAATTATCTCTATTATTAATCCAAGATAGAGTTTGTTTTTTTTTTGTTGCTTTTCTCCTCCTCCTATGCTGCTATAGTGCTATGCATTTTTATGAAAAATATAGTAAAAACAAATTTCATGAACATTAGTGCAATTAAATACGTCCCTAATATTAATCCAAAATTTTATTTTTTATTCTCCTTATGTGGTATGAAATATACTAAAAATGAATTATGAAAAATGATGCAATTAAAGTGCACTTTCTCTGTCTGGCTTGCTTGTGTAAGACGAAACATGTTCACAAACAAATTCATCTGTGATGTTGTATATAATTCACATACATCTAGCTAGAGAGTAATTAAATGTTTTTGTTACAAAAAATATGATTTGCACTAAGATTCAATTCAAAATACTGTAATAATTAACCCATATCTTTCCTGTTTTTTTTTTTTTTTAATCTTTCCACTAAAGCTATATGTTGGGCTATTGCTTTGGTGAGGGCCGTAACAGCTCTTTTGAACATAAACTTGCCTCAAGAGAATCAAATCATTGAGCTATCTATACAACATGTGGTAAATAAAGTAGATTACAACGAAGGTGATGGTATTCAAAACATGAAGAGAGCTTTCTCTTTTGCAAAGGATGA
The DNA here is from genome assembly GCA_900406355.1 of Erysimum pusillum. Taxonomy (NCBI): domain Eukaryota; kingdom Viridiplantae; phylum Streptophyta; class Magnoliopsida; order Brassicales; family Brassicaceae; genus Erysimum; species Erysimum pusillum. The sequence continues at coordinate 15,289 of OVBW01000670.1, read as the reverse complement.
AGGAATTTGTACTTCGAGTCAATGCACACCGAATACACGTGACAACAATGTGGCCAAGAAGTTGGTTTGCCAGCATCCAGAAAATGTAAGTCTTTACCTAGTTTTATTAATTTTTTTTTTTTTTCTAAAATGATAAATTAAATCATGTTCGCATCAATATATGTAGATTCATACTATCAAGGTAGATGAGTTTGAGTATTTTACCGACGTGAACGACGAGGAGCTTCTAGCAATCGTGAGACAACAACCCGTGATTGGGATATTGCGCAATACTAATAATGAGTTCACTAATATAGGATCTGTAAGTTCCATAACTTGAAATTCCGTTGAGGTCAAGTTTTTACAAAATCTTTTTTAATTTGCTGACGAGTACTGTTTCTAAATTTGCAGAATATTTATAGGTCACCAGGTGGACCCGTAGATATATCTTTCCACCAAGTCCTTATAATTGGGTACGGATATGACTCCAAAGGTAAACCATACTGGATTATCCAAAATTCTTACGGTGAAGAATGGGGAAACGGTGGCTTCGGATACGTATATCGCCGAATCAAAAGAGGTCACGGATCGGAGTTCTTTGCAGTGGCATATCCCAAGATACGTGGTTACCCAAGAAAACCAAGATGAAGCTTATCATCAATTAAGGGTGGGAATTCCATATTTCTAGAAAATGTTTTAACAAGATATCTTATTCACTTTATTAGCAAAAAACAAAAGATATCTTATTCACTTTACACTGGTTTTATAATTATCATTGCAGGTGTGAGAGACGACACACTGATGCTGGTCAGACAAGTTAGAGTTTTTAAGTTAAATAATGGATTGAATCTGGGTTTTCCTTTTCTTTTATATGGATTTGGTGCTTTAACCTAATTGAGACTTTGGCTTCTCGTTATAAATAGACCTCTAATGTTCTATGTCTTAGGTTCTGATTGATAAAGAAAATAAAATTCTATAGAGCTTTCTGGAAAAGAGTATTCTACAAAAAGTGATCCTCTGCAGAGCTTTTTGGATGAAAAGTAGTAAATTGGTAAAAAAAAATCAAGAATCGATGCAACTTTTAAGTGATTTTTGGGGATTTCAAATTTTACTTTGCTTCAAAAAAGGACTTGAATTTTGAAATATGATTAGATTATAAAACAAGGATTCCTCTACAAATAAGAATATAAGTTCGGAACAAGTCTATTTAGGCCATATATGTATAAGTCTACAAATAAGAGCTCTAATTAGGATTAAGATGAGAGAAAGAAGAAAGGTAGACATAGACAATCGAATTTCAACTTCACGGTGAGGATTATGGTGACAACACGGGCTCAACTTCAGCAGGAATCCGAGTGAAGGAAACTTCAGGTATGGACATGTAACCAGATCCTGGACCCGTTACAGTGAACAATATGGTGGGTTTCTCTGCCAGCACCAAATAATCCAGTTAAGAAAAGAGTCTAATAACCTGAATCAAAGTCACCACTTGGCTTGAAAAGCATATCAAAATCAAAGAGATGAGTAAACATTCACCTGGGTCATTACCATACAATGGAGGAGGAGGATCCACCTGAACAGCAGCAATCTCTGCATCATAACCACACATGATCGCTTCCATTGTCAATAAATTAAAATTTGGAATGCAATAAGTTTATCAACATCAAATACATATGAACCTTATCCTAAACAAAAAGAAACCTCAAAGTTTTTCAGATGTGCCATACACATGGAGCACACTAAAATGCCAACAAGACCATACACCATAAAGAGTCCATCATCAACTAAAAGGCAAATATCCAGTTTAATAAATAATAACCATCAAACTATGAATTTAAGCCTCAGCCAAAGGAAGCAGCACCAAACATGATGCACACTACAACTCCCACGAAACTGCAACTGGTCTATGAATGTTAAGAGGTTTCAAAAATATACCTTCATCAGTTGGTTTGAGCCTGAAGATATAAATCTCAGAGAATGTATGTCCAACCCGGAGAATTTTTGTTTGATAAAGTTTAGGCTCGGGATTAGACGATGCCAAATCCCTAGCCCAAAACGTTATCCAGTAAAGCATACCTCCACAAAATCTGTAACTTGCCGAAACGTGATCGACAAACACAAGCCTAGTTCCCTGAATAAATAAAAAGCAAGTAAGAAAAAAAGGAACACAAAAGGGCAAAGGCGACAACAACATTAACACTGACCGTGTTTGCATTATGTAGACTAATTGCACGACAAGCCACCTCTCGAACTACTTCATCATTGGTATTGTACTGAGAGAGAGGATATGACTCCATGACAGGCATTGTCTCGAACCGATAATCCAATTCATCCCAATCAATCACAAAACCCTAACCACACAAAATTCAACACCCAAAGCAAGAAAATTGCAAAAAAATCAGAGCAAATTGGAGATATTCGATAACAATCCTCACAATCAAAAGCACTCAAAACTTAAAACCTAAATTCAGTGGGATTTTTGAGGGAGAATTAAAGATATATACGGTATACCTCGCTCTTATGGAACTGATAGTAGTATAACAAGTACTGTCGTATGTATTCATCGTCGTACGGGTCGTACTTCCGTAGTACTCGGTGTGTGGAGGTCGAATTCGATTCTCCGGAGGCTTTGTCCAACTTTCGCTTCTTCTGAGACCAAAAGTACTCCGTCAACACAGAATCGGCCATGATCATACGAAACCCCAAATTCAGCTTATGGTTTGAGGAACAAGATAAATACAAAATAGAGATTTTATATTTTTAATTAGGCTTAAGACAACTTACGAGTGTGCTTTCTTTTTTGACACGTGCAATTTACTTTACAACAAAAACTCAGATGAGAATAATATCTTAATTTTAATTTCAATATGAAAAGAATTATATCTAAGATTATTTAGTAAACAAACAAAGTCTGTTAAGGTAAACAATTTAGTACCTAATAATCCACAACCAAGTCTAAGACAAACAAGTTTATAATCCTCAATCATATGAATTATTTAATCTTTTTTATCATCATGACTCCAAGGAGCACAAATCTTTTCCAGCCCCTTTCCAATAGAGCATCCGAATCCAGCTCTCTCTTTCTCCGGTGAGGCAGACCGTGAACGCATAGGGGTATGAGAAGACTTAGGTGAATCAGAACCGTCTGTTTCTTTCTTCTTGGGATGGATGGTGTCGATGACAGCCTCAATTTCTTCTTTGGCTCTCTCGAAAACATTAGGAGCCTTCACTTCATCCACCGGTGTGTTCTCATTGATATCATCACTCCTTCCATGAGTTTCTTTGTGGTGATGGTGATGGTGGCGATGAGGTCTCTCCTTCTGGAATAAAGATTTGAGTTCTTCCCTCGCCTTTCTGATCACATTCGGTTTTTTCTTTCCCTCTTCTGTCAATGTAAACCCATGTGAAAAAATTGAGTCTTGAGCAAGAATCATGAGTGAACACAAAAACAAATCAAGACATGACCATACATTCGTAATCCATGTTCAAATCATAAGATAGACACTTATGTTATCCAATCAATTGGATAGAAACCAAAAGACTTGTAAATGACAAGACTAACAAGCAAAGAGTTGCTATCCGAAACAATTCGATGCAATGATGAGAAAAACACTGAACCTGGTTTCTCGGATTTGAATTCCATTTTATCAGCATCGTCCCTGAAACAGGATTCATAAAACATTAGCAAACTCATGTACACGCTCATCGATGCTAACATAAGCACTGCATAATCAGAAAGCTTTGAAATTTCCTTATTCATAGGATTAGACACACCTAAGATTAAAGACCTCTCACAAAAGTGTATCAGAGGAAAAAAAACAAACCTTGAACTCTTGCGTTGATGCATAGCACCAATAACAGCATCAAACTCCTCTTTTGCTCGTTCGAACATGTTTGGCGCTTTCACTTTACTCTCATCAATGTCAGCATGAATCTTCTTGTCCGAACGATCTTCATCACCTAAACACAACCAAAAAAAAAAGCCAAAAATCTTTACATGAGACACACAACGAATCTACAGTGTTGTTCAACAGTACATAAGTACATAACACATCCAAAAAAAAAAAAAACATTAACATAAACCATCGTTAATAATGTGGATGAGACGATCAATTCTATCATACATGCTCGTGGATTGACCTCAAAAATTTCACTAATAATAAACAAAATTGGCCTCTAAGAATCTCAAGAGAAATCGATAAATTTTAGAAATTTGGATTCATACATTCAATAATTTTCACCCAAAGCAATAAATCGCACAAGAGGAAAAACCCCAGAAAATCTTCGATGAATACAATGATAATAACCGAAAATTGGCTTCTAAGAATCTCAAAATTCAGAAACAATAAACACAAAATCAATCAAAAACAAGAATTATCGCATCAATTTTACAAAGAGCAAGAATATATAAACCAACTAAAGAACGAGATTAATCGCATCGTTATGACTGTAAAGAAAAACTATAAACCTCAGGAGAAGAATTTTACCAGAAACTGTGTTGACATTAGTCATCTTCTTGCTTGAACGATGAAGAAATGATTAGAATCGATAGAATCTAGGGATTTGTAGGGTTTTTGTAAGAGTCGAATTTGGGAAAATCCGCCACTAAAATTGCATGATTTCCACAAGGCAACATAGAATTGGTCTATTTGAAAACCATCCCGTAAGAAGCCAGACTGGATTAAATGTTTTATGCTAATTAAGTCACTAATCCTATCTTATTGTACTTTTTTCTTAGTTTAGACACAGCCACGTAACCCATCTTTTCATGGGCCGTTACAAGTATTATGGCCCATAGAACTTACGTTCGGTCCACTTAAAAGCGTTTTTTTGTTTGTTTTTCTTTTCTTTTGTTCGGTCTAAAGTTCACACGCGGAGAACACTATTGAATAGTTTACTCAACAGAGAAAAGAGTCAATTTTCAGAAAATTGATCAATTAAAATAATTTTTTGTGACATTTCTTATATTTATATAAATTATTTTTAAGAACTATTGAGAAAATTCATAATTAGTGTAAAACGGTTGTCTAAACTATCTATGAACTAGGCGACACTTAAATTTCTGATTAGTAATTTAGTAATGTTTAAACAAAATACTGATGAACATAATTACTTGGTTTTTCGAGTTAATTAATCTATGGTTAATTAAACTACCAATAAGTAACACAATGAGCATATTGGACCGATCTTGACCGCCTCTACTATATATATGGATTAATATTTATATACAAAGCTACACAAATTTCGATGGATAACTCATAAATGTCCTAGCAAATTGTGATTGAAAATTCTAATTTTGTACGGTTTTTTAAAAAGTGTGATTTGTGTAACTTGACTCGTGTCCATGCAGTTAGCCCTAATAAGTTTATACTCTACCTTAATAAGGATGTAAGTCATGTCGTGTCTCTGACTTATCGGTGCAATTTAAGACAAGTAATTTCAAACTTTGACCTCTTGGTCTTGGGTCAAGCCTAGACAAAAGAGAAGAATGATCTTGGGTCAAGCCTAGACAAAAGAGAAGAATGATCAATCAATAAAATTTACTAATATGAAATCGACATTGTGAAATGTGGCCACCTCGTGGACAAAGTAGAAGAATGAACATATATAGCAGAAATATAACTACTAAAATATGAAATCGATATCGAAATTGTGGCTAACTAGTACTGCCATGTAGAAGACATTAACAGGCTCAAATTTGACAAACAAAGACACGGGCCAATTAAAGGAGAAAGGCCCAAGTCAGCCCAACAAGCAGAACAAGACAAAGAAGACTGTGCCAGCTCAAGAACAGAGCAACGATGGTGCTCGACGTACAAAGGAGGAGCCTTTGTGCTCAAACAAATTTAACGTTTTGCAATTCTTATCTGATGACTCATCCTAGAGATAAGAATTGCTTTTTCGATTCTAGATTGTTCGGTAAAGTCTATATAGGAGCCTTGTAATCTCTCTTTGTAATTTATTCAGAAAGTTTGTCTCTTTTCAAAATACAAAGTTTTTCTTTTCTCTTCATGGTATCAGAGCACTCTTAAACCTTCACAGGTGCTGTCATGGCTGAGGCTCTCGGTCCTTACCCGTTTCCTTCTAAGATTCATGTTGCTAGTTCTGTTACTCTGAAACTCAATGACAGCAACTATTTGTTGTGGAAAACTCAATTTGAGTCCCTTCTGTCAAGTCAAAAGCTCATAGGCTTCGTTAATGGCGCCGTCACTGCACCAGCTCAAACCAGTCTTGTCGTCAATGGTGAAACCACCACAAAGGTTCCGAATCCTAAATATGAATCTTGGTTCTGCACAGATCAACTAGTCAGGTCGTGGTTGTTTGGTACACTGTCTGAGGAAGTCCTTGGTCACGTTCACAGTCTCAACACGTCTCGAGAGATCTGGATTTCTCTTGCAGAGAACTTCAACAAAAGTAGTGTTGCTCGTGAGTTTTCTCTCCGGCGAAATCTTCAGCTCCTGTCCAAAAAAGATAAGACTTTTTCTGCTTACTGTAGAGATTTCAAAGCTATTTGTGATTCCTTAAGTTCCATTGGAAAGCCAGTTGATGAGTCCATGAAAATTTTTGGCTTTCTTAATGGGCTTGGGAGAGAATATGATCCCATCACCACCGTTATCCAGAACTCTCTAAGCAAGCTTCCTGCTCCAACCTTCAATGATGTAATCTCTGAGATTGAAACTTTTGACAGAAAGCTACAATCTTATGAAGAAGCAGGCTCAGTTACACCTCATCTTGCCTTCAATACGGAGAGATCTGCATCAGGGCCACCGCAATATGTTCCAAACCAGAGAGGTCGTGGTCGCTTCAGTCCGAGCAGAGGCAGAGGAGGTTACTCCACTCGTGGACGTGGTTTTACTCAACATCAGACATCTCCTCAAAACCCTTCAGGAACAAGACCAGTGTGTCAAATCTGCGGGCGCATTGGTCATACTGCAATAAAGTGCTACAACCGTTTTGACAACAACTATCAGAGTGAGATCCAGGCTTTTTCAGCTCTCCATGTCTCTGATGAAACAGGCAAAGAATGGTACCCAGACTCAGGTGCTTCTGCTCACGTGACCTCATCTCCAAATAATCTGCAGTCTACAAAACCATATACTGGGAATGATACAGTTTTGGTGGGAGATGGAGCCTACATTCCTATCACTCATGTTGGATCTACTGTCATCACTTCTTCTAAAGGTACCATTCCTCTTAATGAAGTATTAGTCTGTCCCTCTATTCAAAAATCTCTGCTATCAGTGTCCAAGCTCTGTGATGATTACCCATGTGGGGTTTATTTTGATTCTAATAAGGTGTGTATAATCGATTTACCAACTCAGAAAGTGGTGTCAAAGGGTCCTCGGAGTAATGGGATTTATGTGCTGGATAACCAAGAGTTTGTAGCTCTTTACTCAAATCGTCAGTGTGCAGCAACAGAAGAAGTATGGCACCACAGACTTGGACATGCAAATTCAAAGGTTCTCCAGCAACTTATAATCAGCAAGGACATACAAGTTAATAAGAGCAGCACTTCTCCAATTTGTGAACCTTGCCAGATGGGGAAAAGTTCTAAATTACCGTTTTTAGCTTCTGATTCTCGTGTTTTACAACCTCTAGATCGTGTTCATTGTGATTTATGGGGTCCATCACCAGTTGTATCAAACCAAGGTTTCAAATATTATGCAGTTTTTATTGATGATTTCTCAAGACATTCTTGGTTTTATCCCATGCGCAACAAATCAGAGTTCACTTCTATCTTTGTTTCATTTCAAAAATTGGTGGAGAATCAGTTAAATACAAAGATAAAGGTTTTTCAGAGTGATGGAGGTGGTGAATTCACTAGTAACAGCTTGAAAGCACATCTAAATGAACATGGCATTCATCATCGGGTCTCATGTCCATATACTCCTCAACAAAACGGTTTAGCAGAGAGAAAACATAGGCATGTGGTTGAACTTGGGTTGTCTATGATGTTTCACAGTCATACTCCTCTGAAATTTTGGGTTGAAGCCTTCTTTACAGCAAACCACATCAGCAATCTTCTTCCATCATCAGTCTTGCAGAATGTCAGTCCCTCAGAAACCTTGTTTGGTCAAAAACCAGATTACACATCACTAAGAGTGTTTGGTTCAGCCTGCTATCCCTATCTGCGCCCTATGGCTCAGCATAAATTTGATCCACGCTCTCTCCAATGCGTGTTTCTTGGTTATAGCAGTCAGTATAAAGGTTATCGCTGCTTATTCCCTCCAACTGGTAAGGTTTATATCTCAAGGCATGTCATTTTTGATGAAAATCTGCTGCCATTCAAGGAGAAATATCAACATTTAACTCCAAAATATCAGTCACCACTACTACAAGCTTGGAAACTCACTGATGTGCAACCTGCTCCATCACCATCTATATCGCCTCAGTTTCTGCCAAAATCGCCTGAGAGTACTCCAATACAGTTGGAACAAGAAGAATATGCGCAACAAGAAGCTGTTACAGACCCTGAAACAGAGCCTCAAACAGTCGCTGAACCAGCTCATGTAGTAGATCCTGTAGTAGTTGCTGAAGCAGTCAATATGGAGGAAGAAGAAGCAGTCACGGTACCAGACCTGAATGCCAACACTCATCCCATGACTACAAGGTCTAAAGCGGGAATACATAAACCAAACACTAGGTATGCTCTCATCTGTTCCAGAGTTCATCCTGAAGAACCAAAAACGATTGCTTCTGCTATGAAACATCCTGGTTGGAATGAGGCTGTTCTAGAAGAAATGAGGCGCGTTTATATGCTCCGGACTTGGTCACTAGTGGAACCTACAGAGGAAATGAATATTCTGAGCTCCAAGTGGGTTTTCAAGACTAAACTAAATCCAGATGGTACTTTAGATAAGCACAAAGCTCGCCTTGTGGCAAAGGGCTTTGAACAAGAAGAAGGAGTGGACTATCTCGAAACCTTCAGCCCAGTGGTTAGAACAGCCACCATACGCCTTGTGCTTGATGTTGCTACTGCGAAGGAATGGCCTATTAAGCAGCTTGATGTCTCCAATGCTTTCTTGCATGGTGAATTACAAGAACCAGTCTACATGTTTCAGCCTAGTGGGTTTGTTGATCCAGAAAAGCCTACACATGTTTGCTGTCTCACCAAGGCTTTGTATGGTTTAAAACAAGCCCCAAGGGCTTGGTATGACACCTTCAGCAATTTTCTTCTAGATTTTGGGTTCATCTGCAGTACATCAGATCCATCTTTGTTTATTTGTCAGGAAAAAGGAAAAATACTGATACTACTGCTATATGTGGATGACATACTTCTCACAGGAAGTGATCAAGCCTTCCTCGATAAACTGCTGCAAGCTCTCAACAGTCGTTTTGCAATGAAAGATTTGGGTCCACCAAAATATTTTCTGGGAATTGAGATTGAAAGCTACACGAGTGGTCTATTCCTTCATCAGTCTGCCTATGCTGCTGACATTCTTCACCAAGCTGGAATGACTGATTGCAATCCCATGCCTACGCCTCTTCCACAACAATTTGACAACCTCAACTCTGAACTGTTCTCTGAGCCTACTTACTTTCGAAGTCTTGCTGGGAAATTGCAGTACCTGACAATTACACGACCTGATATTCAGTTTGCTGTCAACTTCGTGTGCCAAAGAATGCATTCTCCAACCGTCTCTGACTTCAATCTCCTTAAACGCATTCTGAGATATGTCAAAGGAACAATCGGTATGGGCCTTCCAATTAAGAAAACAAGCTCTCTTGCTCTCTCTGCCTACTGTGATAGTGACTATTCAGGTTGCAAAGAAACGAGAAGGTCCACGTCTGGTTTCTGCATACTCTTGGGCTCAAATTTAATCTCCTGGTCAGCAAAGAGGCAGCCCACTGTGTCAAATTCATCAACAGAGGCAGAGTACAGGTCACTTTCAGAAACTGCCAGAGAACTCACATGGATATCCAACCTTTTAAGTGACATTGGGATTTCACAATACCAGCCTACTCAAGTCTACTGTGATAACCTCTCAGCCGTTTATCTCTCAGCCAATCCTGCTCTTCACAACAGGTCCAAGCACTTTGAGAAAGATTGGCATTACATCAGAGAACGAGTAGCACTCGGATATATTGAGACACACCATATTCCAGCTGCGCTACAGCTTGCTGACATCTTCACCAAGCCGCTACCAAGACGTCCTTTTGTTGATTTGAGGACCAAACTCGGTGTTTCTGCTTCACCCACACCAAGTTTGAGGGAGGGTGTAAGGAACAAGACATTAACAGGCTCAAATTTGACAAACAAAGACACGGGCCAATTAAAG
>OVBW01000669.1:0-18349 GCA_900406355.1 Erysimum pusillum | reverse complement strand
GCACGCATTACTCCCCCTGATTTGGTCATCCCTGAAAGTCCCTAAGCCTCCACATCCCAATCTGATGCGCGAGCTTCTTCAACGTCGATGTTGGTAATGCCTTGGTGAATAGGTCGGCTGAATTGTCACTCGAACGAACTTGTACCACTTGAACTTCTCCATTCTTCTGTAGGTCATGCGTGAAGAAGAACTTAGGCAAAATGTGCTTCGTCCGATCTCCCTTGATGTATCCATCCTTGAGCTGAGCGATGCAAGCTGCGTTATCCTCCTACAGGACGGTTGGCTCCTTGTCTTCAATCATTCCGCAATCACTCCGTATGTGTTGAGTCATCGACCTCAACCACACACACTCACGGCTGGCCTCATGCATCGCTAATATCTCAGCATGGTTAGATGAAGTGGCCGCGATGGTCTGCTTCATTGACCTCCATGATATCGCGGTTCCACCATGAGTAAACACGTAGCCTGTCTGCAACTTGCCATTGTGCGGATCAGATAGATAACCTGCATCAGCAAAACCAACTAAACCTTCCTTGTTAAGGTTAGTATAATAAAGACCAAAATCAATTGTCCCTTGTAGGTATCTAAGCATATGCTTGATTCCTTCCCAGTGCCTTTTGGTCGGACAAGAACTGAATCTAGAAAGGAGGTTCACGGCAAAACATATGTCCGGTCTAGTGTGGCTAGACAGGTACATTAACGCTCCTATGGCACTGAGATATGGCATTTCAGGACCGAGAACTTCTTCATCGTCCTTCTTTGGACCGAAAGGATCACTATCCAATCCGAGGCTCCTCACCTGCATTGGGCTGGTCAATGGGTGAGCCTTGTCCATATTAAATCTCTTGAGTACCGTTTCTGTATATGCCTTTTGGTGCACAAGGATTCCATTGTCTACGTACTCAAGTTGCAATCCCAAACAGAACTTCGTCTTGCCTAGGTCTTTCATTTCGAATTCTTTCTTTAGATATTCGACTGTTTGGGCGATTTCCCCAGAGGTTCCCAGGATGTTCAAATCATCCACATATACTGCTATTATCACAAATCCTTTGTTGGCAAACTTCCTTATGAAGATGCATGGACTGATGGGGTCATTCTTATATCCTTCTTTGACTAGGTACTCACTAAGTCTATTATCCACATGCGTCCACTCTGTTTCAGTCCATAAAGCGATTTGTTCAGCCTTATGCAGTATTGGTCTCGAGACCCATTCTTATTCTTTCCTTTGAGCTCAATACCCTCTGGTAATCTCATATATATCTCATTATCCAGTGGACCATACAGATATGCGGTTACAACATCCATTAACCGCAAGTCAAGGTTCTCTCTTACTGCCAGACTTATTAGATATCTAAAAGTCGTTGCATCCACCACAGGGGAATATGTCTCTTCATAATCTATTCCCGGTCTTTGTGAGAATCCTTGTGCAACAAGCCGTACTTTGTGCCTCACGATTTCATTCTTCTCATTTCTCTTCCTCACAAAGACCCATTTGTGTCCTACTGGCTTAATGTTGGATGGTGTCCTCAATATTGGACCAAACACATCTCTTTTCCTTAATGAACCTAACTCCACGTTAATGGCTTCTTTCCACTTTAGTCAATCTGATCTTTGTGTACACTCTATTATAGACGTGGGTTCATGATCCTCATTTATCTCATATGCTACCTCATATGCAAATTTCTCGTCGACGTCGACTTCTTTTCGGTTCCATTTTATTCCAGACATGATGTAGTTTATTGAGATCTCATCATTATCAATTCCTACAGGACCTGGAGTTTCGGCGTCCGGAATCTCACTCGATGGTTCCTTAGGATTTGCCGCGGCCATGTCTATGGTTTCCTTCACCTCGGTTCCCATTGCACCTTTCTTAGTCTTTCGAGGATTTTTTGTCTTTGGAACCTACTGGTCTACCACGTTTCTTCTGTGGGTTAGACACGGTAGCAATTTCATTGATTCCCTCCTGGACATCAATACGTACTGGTGCATTACAAGCTGGTATGTACGATTTTACAACTCTCTTTGGGTCAGCAAAAGAATCTGGCAACTCATTAGCTAGCTTTTGCAAATGTATAATTTTAAGGAGCTCTGAATCACACATCAGAGTCCGAGGATCTTGCCAATTCATGGATGTTTGATTCCATGCTATCTCTTTTATCTCTTTACCCAGCTTGTTCTTCTCTCCACCTAACATAGGGAACTCGGATTCATTAAAATGACAATCCGCGTATCTAGCCTTAAATAGATCACCCGTGGTTGGCTCTAGATACTTTATTATGGTGGGAGAATCAAATCCAACATATATTCCCATCCTCCTCTGAGGTCCCATCTTTGTTCTCTGTGGTGGAGCTATTGGTACATATACGGCACACACAAATGTCCTTAGATGGGATATGTCTGGCTCATGACCCGTTAACAATTGGGATGGTGAATATCTATGTTCACTGGATGGTCTTATGCGAATAAGCTCTGATGCATGTAATACAGCATGTCCCCAAGCGGCTACTGGGAGCTTCGATCTCATGAGTAATGGTCGAGCTATTAATTTTATCCGTTTAATGAAGGATTCCGCTAATCCGTTCTGTGTATGTACATATGCCACGGGATGTTCCACACTTACCCCCATGGACATACAGTAGTCATTAAACGCCTGGGACGTGAATTCACCGGCATTATCTAGGCGTATAGCCTTAAGCGGAAAATCTGGAAAGTGGGCTCTCAGACGTATGATCTGGNGGACCATAAAGTATCGGAACGTCCCACATGGTGGGTGTATTGGTCCACATATGTCCCCTTGTATCCTTTCCAGAAAGTTTATGGTCTCTTTATTGACCTTTGCCGGTGATGGCCTTATAATGAGTTTCCCTTGTGCACATGCAGCACACGTGAGCTTCTTTGGGATAACTCTCTTTTCTCTCAGGGTGTGCCCCTTTGAATTTATCACTAGCTTTCGCATCATATTATGACCCGGATGGCCAAGCCGGTCATGCCACAAAGTGAATTTTTCTATGAACTCTTCGTTCATTGCCAAATTAGCCTCGATCATGTCGATCTTAGTATGGTAAGTACCATTTGAAAATGCGGGTATAGTCTCTAGGACTCTCTTATGTCCTTGGGTGATCTCTACCACATTAAGGGATTCTTTATTCCCCTCACCCTTTGTTTCAACGTGGAAACCATTAAGACGTATGTCTTTGAAACTTAACAAGCTCCTCTTTGAGCTGGGTGAGTACAAGGCATCACTTATTTCGAGATGTGTGCCGTTGGGTAAGAGTATATGGGCTTGGCCGTAGCCCTCTATGAGACTCGCTATACCGGCTATAGTACTAACGTTGGCATTTTTCATTGTTAGATTTACGAAATATCTTTTGTCTCTTAATATGGTGTGGCTCGTTCCACTATCCACTATGAGTATGTCCTTGTCCTCGGCCATTTCTAAATTTGGACAAGAACTATGTCTTAGATAATGAAGCAAAAGCAATTCCATTAAAGTAAATCCAAGACATCAAGCAATAGAATCCAAAAACACAAAACAAATCAAATAAAGCAAATTTAAAACTAGAACTACTCTCCCAAGATGTCCGAATTCTCATAATCCATTTGATCGTCATTCTCATGGTCGAAGTCGTCTTCACCATCGAGGTGGACCAAGTTTGCTTCGGGTTTGTTTTTCTTTAACATTTCTTGGTATGCCTCAACTAGGTGCTTAGATGTTCTGCACGTCTTTGCCCAATGGTCGTCGTCGCCACACTTGTAGCAAACGGACTTAGCCCTTTGTTGCGGTTTGTTAATTCCGCGGCCTCGACCTCAGCCTCTATTCCCACGGCCTCTACCACCGTAGTGGTTTCCCCGATCGTAGGAATTGCCACGACCTCTTCCACCATGTCCCCTCCCACGGCCACGGGCAGTGCCGCGAAAGTTATGGACGTAGTTAGATTCTCTGGTCGCCTGAGGTTCCTTGGGCTCTTTAGCCACTTCGGCTCTATTGGCTTCGGGCACCGGTGTGGATCCGGGAGGTCTCATCGAGCTGTTCATGAGTAACAGCTCATTGTTCTTCTCAGCAAGAAGCAAGCAGGAGCATAGACTTGTGTAAGTCTTAAACCCTTTCGTACGGTACTGTTGCTGAAGCAGTACATTGCTCGTATGAAAGGTTGAGAGCGTTTTCTCAAGCAGCTCTTTCTCAGTCACCTTTTGACCACACATCCTCAGGATAGAGACAATCCTAAAAAGCTCGGAGTTATATTCCTCCACGGATTTGTAATCCTGGAACCTGAGGTTAAGCCAATCGAATTGGGCTTTGGGTAGAAGCATGGTCTTTTGATGGTCGTATCGATTCTTCAACTCAAGCCAAAGCTTAAGTGGATCCTCGATCTCAAGGTACTGGTTTTTCAAGCTCTCTGCTACATGATGGCGAATGATCGATATCGCCTTATACCTCTACTTATCCGAGGCATTATTCCCGTCCACAATGCACTCGCCGAGTCCCTTAGACCTCAGCTCGATCTTGGTGTCCAATGCCCACTGGAGGTAATTGTCACCGGAGACCAAGAGTGCTGCATACTCAAGATTGGAGAGCTTCGACATCTACAATGAAGAAGTCTCAAGTCAATATCATATAATGGACAAATCAAATCGATTTTCCTTTTCACTCAATGGACGTGACTTTCTTTCAAGGAATCAAACATCCTTTATCTCTTAGGACAATTCCCTTTTCTCTTGGGAGGAATCGAACATCCTTTATCCCTTAGGACAATTCCCTTTTCTTTTAGGCGAATTTCCTTTCTTTCTCTTTAGGGAATTTCCGTTTTCTTTAGGGTTTCTCTTTTCCCTTCTCTTTTGGGAGATTTCCTCTTACGAACTTAGGCTAAATTTTCCTTTTTAGCGATTTCCTATTTTAGCTAGGTTTTGGTTTTAGGGTTTATGCAACATGAGGGAATTTCCTTTTAACAATTCATGTATGCAACCAACGAAACAAACAAGCTAGAAACACCCTAGGCAACCTCAATCAGATTCGGTTTAATGTTTTGATCCGATTAGAGTATTTTCGAGATTTAGGGTTTATGTCTTTTAATGGTTTCGGATTCTAGATTAATGTGTTTTCGAATTGCGAGTTTAGGATAAGCTATAACAAGCAATCTAGCATCCTAAACGAGATAAGCAAAACGATCCGAACAGACAAACACCAATCGCTAAGCACACAAGGTTCGTTTTAATGGTCCGATCCGTTCGTTAGGTTAGTTCGATCGATGGTCCTTTAGCTTTTAGGGTTTCGGATATTACCTTTCTCCTTAGGGTCTGTACAGTATTGAACTGGGAGCTAAAGACCTAAGTTTTCTCTTTTCCATGAACGGCGGTCGACGGATCGGCAGACGGACAGCGAACGGTCGACGGGTGGTCGTCGGGCAAACGGCGGATGGTCGGTCTGTGTCCGGTGGATGGTCGACGGACGAGTTAGGGCAAAGCGGCGGCTGCTAGGGTTTGTTAAGAGCAAGCTCGTGCTGATAACGTGTGAAGGACTAACTCGTTTCTATTCTTATTGATTATTCATAATGAGGTTTACATCACATATATATACTAGTACAAGAGGAGGTTACATGACTAATGGGCTAAGCCTACAAAAGCCCACTAAGACTAAACCTAACCACCATTGGTAGCCGCCTAGGGTTGTGTCTCCATGGGCCGGGCCTATGGGCCGGACTGACCTTGCCTTCTCTCCATGGACCGACTAACGGACCGATGGGCCGATAGGGCCGACGCACCAATGGACCGACGGGCCAACCTCCTTAGGACATGGGCCACGGTTTTGGAGTCCATCCATCAAGTGATTTACAACAATAAAAGAATATTAGGCATAGGGAAACCATCCATGATGTGACAAAACAATTAAATCAATTAATAGGAAATATTAAGATACGTTCTAGAACTCAATTTACGATAATAAGGTAAGTCGCTCTCGCACAAATACCTACTTAGCAGTACTATTTAGAGAACGCTTTCGCTAGGCTTTTCTAAGTAAAACTAGCATTAATAGCAAGATCGATATGTTCACAAGATATCAAAACAAGAGCTTTCGCGTGCCAAGCTATGAAATCTTGCTTGCCCAATGTTGATTCCAGCGACTAAACACTACTTTCGTACCTAGTTTAATTACCTAAGATCTTAGAACAAGTTAGCTACTCAAGCTCTAAGCATTAAGAACAACAATAGGAAAAGAACTATAAAATAAATTCCCAAACTAACAACCTAATAATCAATCACATCCCTTCAGAGAAACCCTAGCCTAATAAGGAAACTACTTAAACATAAAAACTAAAAAGAAAGCTATAAAACAAAACTATAAAAATATTAATAAAACTGGGGGAGAGCTACAGCTCTCAAAAGAGAGAGCCACTGCTCTGAAAAGATGTGTTTGATAAAATGGTCGAGCCCTTCTTATATAGGAAAAGGGGAGAGCAACAAAAGGAAACAAAAGAAATGGAAAGTCTTGGAGAGGAGGCAAAAGAGGCGGTGGACCAGTCGATCCATGGGCCGGATCGATTGGTCCTCATCTTCATGGGCTTTGGGCCGAAATTCTTCATGGGATCGATCGATCCTAAGTGTGGACCGGTCGATCCCGACTCTCGTCCGCGTCGGCTTCGTCAGCAGANCGTGTTGGCTTCGTCAGCAGATTGACATGTCTTCAGTAAATCGGCCATAACTCTTGATTGCACCGTTAGATTTCCTTCAAACCACTTGGAGATGAAAGCTACCTCTCTTGGCTATTTTGTGTCCAAATCTTAGCAAGATATAACGGTGGAAAGGTCTTCGTCTAAGGCCATACTTCTGACGGGTCTGCTGCACTCTGCATCTTTAAATGTATATTTGCATCCAAACTCATCCAAAACTCTTCCTTTTGCTCCAAATGCTCTTTTGACCTATAAAACATTAAGTGAAGCATATAGTCCTATTTTCTATCTAATATAAGTTAGTTGACTCAATATACAAACCTAAATTCTATATAGAAAACGGTAAAAATGGGACTCATCAATTCCCCCAGACTTGAATTCTTCTTATGGTTCCTTTCCTCCTCTTCCCTTTTATTCTTTTGAGATCGATTTCTCCCTTCTTTAGGGTATCTTTCTATTTTTTATCGATCTCTTTTCCCTTTAGCCCGGGGTTGGTTTTCATGAATCCGAAGTATGCAAGGGGGTAACCATGCATCCCTCAGCCCACTTCTTTGTTTACCACATCCCTTTTCTTTTCTTTTTCTCTTTTTCTCTTTTTCTTTTTCAGGAGAAGAGAGGGGAATCCATACTTCTTTTCTTTTCTTTGTTATGCGTGTCTCGGGAAGCATTGATAACATCGTATTTTGACCCATTTTGACTACGTTTTTAGTAGTGTTTTCATAAAGATTTATAACATAATAAGTGTTTTCTAGGATGTTTTCAAGTATTTTAAGTTTCAGGAAGCTTTTACAAGTTTTAGGGCAAATGGGCCTAAAAGGAGCTAAATGGACTTTTCTGGACAACATTGGACCGCCGAAAGTATTGCAGCCGTTGGAGACCTTCCGCTTAGCCAAATCTGGACTTCTTGGTGCCATTGGAAAGCTTAAAGAGTCAAGCCTCGCCTCGAAGTGGAATCAACCAATTTGGAGTTGCTAATCAAAAGTTATGGCCAGACGAAGAGAGCCCTGTCCAGCCACATGACTAGGCAATGGGCCTGCGGCCAAGAGCTTCTCCACCTCACGACCAAGACCCGACCGTGCGGCCATCAAGCCTTACCACCGCACGACGAGAGCCCGATGGTGCGGCCAGTGCAGTCCGAAGTCACTTATCCAAAACGCCGAGTTTTGACGATGGAAGCCCTAACCCTAATTCTTGCCGCCTCAAAGCCTAATACATGATACTCGACATCTTAGAGGGAGAGCGAGCAGAGAGCAACCCTAGACGTTTGAGAGCCTCCAGGGAAAACCCTAGACGTCCTTCTATACCATAGAGACGAACATGAAGCCATACGAGATAAAAAGCAACACCACACGATCGGATATTACGAGATCCCTTATCGAGATGACGGAAACCGATCACCTATCCAGCCAATAATGCCACGAGGACGGGACGTGAAAATTAATCCACAAGCAATCGTCCTGGTCGCGCAGCACCAATACCATGGAGACCGTGAAGAACATCCGATGGACCACGTTGACCTTTTCGAAGAAATATGTGGCACTACCAACTCAGACGAGACGCTCATGGACTACATAAGGTGTAAACTTTTCACTTTTTCTCTTGTAGGGAAAGCGAAGAAATGGTTGAAGACCTTACCTCCAGCATCGATTACTACTTGGGGAGAATGCAGATGAGCAGCATTCCTTCATCACTTTTACCCTAGATCTCGCACTGATGAGTTAAGGGTCGTGATCCTAAACTTTCGACAAGGAATCGTAGAGACATTCTACGATTCATGGGAGCGGTTCCGAGGCTACGAGAGGGATTGCCCCCACCATGGTTTTCTGGAAGGAAACTTAATGGGCATCTTCTATAGAGGAGTCGAAGAAAAGTTCCGAATGGCTCTGGATACGGCAAGTGAAGGAGATTTCTCTAAAAGGACGGTAGAAACAGCCCGGACCTTGATCTCTAATCTTGCCGAGTGCCGAGAGCAGCAACAACAACCGTTTATGCGGTTTGGATTCGCAAACAACCGTCGAGAAGAAGCGAAGAAACTCTGATCTGTCCCGTAAAAGGGTTGGATTCGATGTCAACTCTATCAACGCAGCAATAGGAGATCTCCAACGCAATGATGGAGGAGGTAACGAGCCTAATTTTTGCACAAATGATCTTAACTTCTTGGAATCACAGCACTACCCTCCAGGAGGATGGGAATGCGATTCATGGGACTGAGAAGCTCAGCAACATTACCAGTTCGCCAGTCCGTACGCACCTCAGCAAGGCATTGGAACCATAACTCATGAGACTCAAAGTCGTCTAGAAGAATTTGCGAGGGACATCACCTCCAAGTTCGAAGATATTCAAGTTGCATTGGCTCATAAGGCCGAAGTAATTGGTTCTTGTGTATCAAGTATCGAAACCAAGCTCAAGGAAACCGTGACATTTCTCGCGGGACCCCTTTTACGCCTGGTTGTGAAGAAAAGAGAACCAATAACCAAGGAACCTTTGAAAGCTATAACACTGAGAAGTGGACTAGCCTATAAGGAACCAGAATATCCGAAAGACTTGGAGGAAAGGGAAATAACTAGACCCGAACCGACAGACGAAGAGGATATTGACAAAGGAGAGGCCGAGCAAGAGACGGCCGTTCAGAGCAATCCACTACCCCCGCCAGGCCGTATCTATCAACCCAAGATACCTTTCCCGAGCGCTATCAAGGACTCTAAGAAGGAAAAAGAACAAGTCAAGCTGAAGGACCTCGTCAGCCAACTACGGGTGAGTTTATCTTTAATCGATGCTTGTTCTTTTATGCCACCTCTCAGGAAATTTATGAAGAAACTCCTTGGAAGTGAGCTAAGTCTGGAGGACGGTGTCCTACAAATAACAAAGGAATGTAGTGCTGTGCTGCTGAACGACACCCCCCAGAAGCAAGGAGATCCCGGAAGTTTTGTTTTATCATGTGGAATAGGAGAAGAAACTTTTGAGCGTTCTCTTTGCGATTTAGGGTCAAGCATCAACTTGATGCCCTATTCAGTGGCCCGACGATTAGGCTATGACGAGTTTAAGCCGACAAAAATGCAGCTTATTCTGGCAGATCGGTCAGTACGTCATCCCGTGGGCGTCCTCACTGACATAGATGTCAGCATTGAAGGATGCATAATTCCCGCCGATTTTGTCGTACTTGACCTCCCGAAAGAACCCAGGGATCCTTTAATCCTTGGTCGTCTATTCCTCTCTACTGCCGGGGCAATTATCGATGTTCCTAGAGGAAAAATTGACCTCCACCTAGGTGGATCCGTCATGAAGTTCGATATGCATGAGGCAATGAACACTCCTGCAATGGGATGTGAGACTTATTCGGTCGACGACGCAGCCCCAGCAGCAGAAAAAGTCTATGGAAAGCTTTTACTAGATGATCCGATGGAGGCAATCCTAACGAGGGCGAAGGATGAGTACAACATCTTCGATGAAATGGAAGAAACTTACGAGAAGATTCTAGACACGATGCAGATCTGTGAAGAACCGGTCGCCTACCTCAACATCAACGAGAAGGACGACACATTTACACCTCACAAAAGCGCTCCGACAGCCACAACTAATCCCTGGAATGAACTTGAAGCCCCCAAGGTGGAGCTCAAGCCACTTCCTGCTAGTCTAAGGTACGCTTTTCTCGGGCAAAACTCTACATACCCCGTCATTATCAACTCTGGTTTAGATGATGTAGAGACAGATATGCTCCTCTCTGTGCTGAGGAAGTACAGAAGGGCCTTAGGATATTCCCTTAAGGACATTCCAGGGATCTCCCCGGACCTATGCATGCATAGGATCCATCTAGAGGAAGGGGCAAAGAACTCGATTGAACACCAGAGAAGGCTCAACCCAAACTTGAAGGACGTGGTCAAGAAGGAGATTTTAAAACTCCTAGAGGCAGGAATCATCTTTCCTATCTCGGACAGTGCATGGGTCAGCCCAGTCCATGTTGTGCCAAAAAAGGGAGGCATGACTGTCATTAAAGGCGATAATGACGAATTGATCGCAACAAGGACTATCACCGGGCATTGCATGTGCATAGACTACAGGAAGCTAAATGCGGCGACCAGAAAGGACCATTTTCCCTTGCCTTTCATTGATCAAATGCTGGAAAGACTAGCTAACCATCAATATTACTGCTTTTTAGATGGTTATTCAGGATTCTTTCAGATCCCGATCCACCCGGATGATCAAGAAAAGACAACTTTCACGTGCCCGTATGGAACCTTTGCCTATCGAAGGATGCCTTTCGGTTTATGCAATGCTCCCGCCACTTTTCAACGTTGCATGATGTCCATCTTTACGGAGTACATCAAGGACTTTATGGAGGTTTTCATGGATGATTTCTCGGTCTATGGGTCATCATTTCAAGGGTGCCTAGGAAACCTTGGTAAAGTACTGGAAAGATGTGAAGAAAAACACCTTGTTCTGAATTGGGAAAAATGTCACTTTATGGTGAAAGATGGCATAGTTCTCGGGCACAAGATTTTAGACAAAGGGATCGAGGTGGATAAAGCGAAAATCGAGGTAATGATGAGTCTCCAACCACCTAAAAACGTGAAGGGAATAAGAAGTTTCCTGGGGCACGCTGGATTTTATAGGCGATTCATTCAAGATTTCTCTAAGACTGCAAGGCCGCTGACACGTCTCCTCTGTAAGGACGTTAACTTCGAATTCGACGATGAATGTCTGGCAGCATTTCACAAGATCAAGAGTGCACTTATCTCGGCTCCGATTGTACAACCCCCAGATTGGGAATTACCTTTTGAGATCATGTGCGACGCAAGCGACTATGCAGTAGGAGCAGTATTAGGGCAAAGGAAAGATAAGAAGCTCAATGTGATATACTACGCAAGTAGGACCCTGGACGAAGCCCAATGCAACTACGCCACCACGGAGAAGGAGCTTCTGGCCATTGTTTTCGCATTTGAGAAGTTTCGATCATACCTGGTTGGCTCAAAGGTGATTGTCCACACAGACCATTCTGCAATTAAATTTCTAATGAACAAGAAAGACGCGAAGCCTCGACTCATAAGATGGGTTCTTCTACTTCAAGAATTCGACATTGAAGTGAAGGATAGAAAAGGGGCAGACAACAGAGTCGCCGATCATCTATCCCGTATGAGGATAGAAGAGGAAATCCCGATAGATGACAGCTTTGTGGAAGAAAATGTGTGTGCTATTGAAGCCGTGCCCATCGCGGGTGCAACTTTGCAACCACCACCATCACAGCAACCTGTAATCAAGAGACATGCCCTAAACACGCCGTGGTACCGTCACATTGCGAATTATCTTGTAGCAGAGGTAGAGCCACCGCGATTCTTCGGGTACAACAAAAAGAAATTCTTAAGGGAAGTAAGGAGATACTATTGGGATGAACCCTTCCTCTATAAGAGGTGCAGTGATGGGCTATTCCGGAAATGTGTTCCTGAAGAAGATGTCGAAGGAATCCTCTTTGGATGCCATGGCTCATACTATGCAGGTCATTTCACCACGTTCAAAACTGTCTTGAAGGTTTTGCAGGCAGGATTTTGGTGGCCGACCATGTTCAAAGACGCACATGCCTTCATATCAAGGTGTAATGCATGCCAAAGAATGGGGAACATAAGCAGGAGGAACGAGATGCCTCAAAATTTCATCCTGGAAGTAGAAGTCTTCGACGTCTGGGGCATTGACTTCATGGGACCTTTCCCAGTGT
Organism: Erysimum pusillum; assembly: GCA_900406355.1. Lineage (NCBI taxonomy): Eukaryota > Viridiplantae > Streptophyta > Magnoliopsida > Brassicales > Brassicaceae > Erysimum > Erysimum pusillum. The sequence continues at coordinate 5,977 of OVBW01000669.1, read as the reverse complement.
CTCACGGTAAGGAATATATTCTTGTTACTGTTGATTACGTCTCTAAATGGGTGGAGGCGATAGCAAGCCCCACCAATGATGCGCATGTGGTAATAAAAATGTTCAAGTCAATCATATTCCCTCGTTTCGGAGTTCCTGGAGTGGTAATAAGCGATGGAGGAAAGCACTTCATAAACAAAGCCCTGACAGGCCTGTTCAAGAAGAACGGCATCCATCACAAAGTCGCTTCGCCATACCATCCGCAGATAAGCGGGCAGGTGGAAATTTCGAATAGAGAAATCAAGGCTATCCTTCAAAAGACGACGTCCAAGACAAGGAAAGACTGGTCGCTGAAGCTTGACGACGCACTATGGGCGTATCAGACAGCCTACAAAACGCCATTAGGCACCACTCCGTTCCACATTGTCTATGGGAAGGCTTGCCATCTTCCGGTTGAACTAGAATACAAAGCAGCCTAGGCAGTGAAGGAACTGAACTACAACATGAAGAGTGCAGCGGAACGACGCTTAATTCAACTTAACGAGTTAGATGAGATTCGTCACAACGCTTATAAGAACTCGAGGATATACAAGGAGAGGACGAAGAAGTACCATGACAAAAAGATTGTTCCCAATTCTTTTTCGCCAAATGACCAAGTCTTACTCTTTAACTCTCGTCTCAAACTCTTCCCTGGAAAGCTAAGGTCGAGATGGTCCGGACCGTTTTGAGTGAAAGAAGTACGGCCATACGGAGCGATTGTTCTTCATAACAACAAGGGAGGAGAATTCATTGTGAACGGACAACGTCTTAAACCCTATCTTGCAGAGGAAGGAGAAGGTAGACGAGAGATCATCGCGTTGACTGACGCCTCACAAGTCTAAAGAGAAAACATACGTCGAGCTAAACGACGTTAAACAAAAGCGCTGGATGGGAGGCAACCCATCACTAGGTTATGTTTCCTGATTTTGGTATTAGTTTTGTCTTTGCTTTCTGTTTTGTTTCTTTTCTTGGTTTCTTTTCTTGGTTTCAGATTCTTAATGGATTGAAGACAAAGAGAATGAGACACCAATTGGAGCGTAACATTTAGACGACCGACAAGGAATATAAGCATGGACCCGTGATCGTGACCGCCAAGCCAGACGACACTACTGGGATGCAAATCCACAGCAGACGGCAAGGCGACCACGAATCAAAAGAAGGTTTTTACCTCAAGACGGACGGACGGCCAGGCCACCGCGCAACCGGTTCACCGACCCGCGGTCGTTAGGCTACGTAGCCGCACGACCGGGTGACCGTCATGCAGCCGCTACCCCCACGTCACATTCCTTTGTCTTGTCCTGGACCGTATCAACTCCAAAAACCGAACGCACAAGACTACCGCCATAACCACATCATAAACATAATCATATCTATCTATTTATTTTAGGAATTTGTTTTGGTTTTGTTTTACTAATTCTCTATTGATGGTTTTAGGTTTTGTAACAAGGACGACGCAAAGGAGATTATACGAAAAATTCGATGAACCTTAGGAAGTTCAATCGACAACAAGCAAGTAAGGAGAACAGAAGAAGAAGATCAATAAACCTTGTATCCACCCACCACTGTCCCCACCAAATGAGAATTGGTAACAATTCAAGTCTGGGGGAGATACCCACCTATCCATCACACCATCCCTATCAATCAAGGTGACGTTGTTTCGAAACTTTAATCTTTCATACCCAAATACTTATCATCATCCTTTCTCACCGAGGACGGTTCGATCTAAGTCTGGGGGAGGATGTTCCATCTTTTACTAACGTGCTACTTTCTTTTGTTGACTTGCGAAATTTTCCACTTTTTACATCAATATTGAGTTCTTACCGAGTCAGTCAAAACGTGTAGGGAATTAGGACCTTATCAAATGATGACTGTTCATTTTCCTTTGAAATTGATTACGACCATTAAGTGTTCTAAATCATTTTCTGAGTGACTACTATTGCAGGATTCACCAAGAGCGGACAATACCCAGAAAACCATAGCTGGATCACTCCCCGAAGATTTCATCTTACGGAGATTCAGATGGAACTGACGTCAACTCCATTTAATTTGAATCTAACCTGACTTTTAGTTCTCTCTTATTCAAGGTGTTAGATCAGGGAAACGAGCGGATACATTCAGGACGTGACATCACTTTTTGCCAATCTTTTTCGACGATCCTGAATGGCCACTCATTTTTAGTGGTTCCCACCCTTAACCTTAACCTCATTTCGGACCTCATGCATTCTCTTTTCTTTCCTGTTCTAGCAGTTATGTGCAGAAACGTTGGAGAGAGAGGAACGACGCGGTTTTCAATCAATAAGATAAAAGAACTAAAGAAGCCGATGTCAATGCATAGAGCTGAGATAAGAGGAACTAAAGCAACCTATTGGATCCATAAACTTAAGGTAAAATGCGTACATTTTTGAGATTAGTAAACCGTTTCCCTTTTTGAAAANTTTTTGAAATTAAAAAACCGTTTCCCTTTTTAAAAAAAAAAAAAAAAAAAAAAAATGAAAAGAAGGGGAACGGTTGCTAATTAAGTCTCAGGAAGTATGAAGAAAGATCCATAGGAGTGCAAGGAACCATCATAGAAGATAGACGAGTAGTTTGCAGAAGAAACCCACAGAAAAACCTAAGTCTGGGGGAATCTCAAATAAAGGAAGGAAGAAGTTAAGTGAAGAAGGGTTGAAAACCGTGGATATCAATTGGGCCACTCTCTCTTGCGGTTTTGCATAATATCCTGCATTCTCGCAATTATCTAGTAACCCTAAACACTCTTAACTCCACTCTAAACATTAATGCCTCCTAATACCAAGTGCCGTCTACCCTGAATGATATCCTTTGGATAAGAGAGCCACGCCTAACTTTTAATGAATGTAGGGAGTTGATTGACGTGAAGTTCGAGTTCTCTTGTAGGTATGGAGTCGACGGATCAGAGTTGAAAAAGTTATGGGACTATGGTGAGAATGTTCTGACCTGAATTTTTGTTATTAGGAATCCTTGGGACATCGTTTAGCCCACGGTCTCTGATGATAGAAGAGTTCCCTCGATTATTAGATTTCCTAATGGGCTTAGCTTACTTGTTTTGCTTGAGGACAAGCAAAGCTTAAGCCTGGGGGAGTTGATAACATCGTATTTTGACCCGTTTTGACTACGTTTTTAGTAGTGTTTTCATAAAGATTTATAACATAATAAGTGTTTTCTAGGATGTTTTCAAGTATTTTAAGTTTCAGGAAGCTTTTACAAGTTTTAGGGCAAATGGGCCTAAAAGGAGCTAAATGGACTTTTCTGGACAACATTGGAAAGCTTAAAGAGTCAAGACTCGCCTTGAAGTGGAATCAACCAATTTGGAGTTGCCAATCAAAAGTTATGGCCAGACGAAGAGAGCCCTGTCAAGCCGCATGACTAGGCAATGGGCCTGCGGCCAAGAGCTTCTCCACCTCACGACCAAGACCCGACCGTGCGGCCATCAAGCCTTACCACCACACGACGAGAGCCCGATGGTGCGGCCAGTGCAATCCGAAGTCACTTATCCAAAACGCCGAGTTTTGACGATGGAAGCCCTAACCCTAATTCTTGCCGCCTCAAAGCCTATAAATACATGATACTCGACATCTTAGAGGGAGAGCGAGCAGAGAGCAACCCTAGACGTTTGAGAGCCTCCAGGGAAAACCCTAGACGTCTTTCTATACCATAGAGCCGCCGCCTGCCTCCGTTCGAAGATCTTGCTTTGTTTCAATCTTTCTTTTCTCTTTTCAGTACTTTAGTTTGTAGGGGGAGACGTGTTTCTTCTGTATCTCATAGAGAAGTTTTCTCTGAACCCCCTCTGCATATTTCGTTTGGTTTTTATTACATCTTTTTATCATTGCTTTGATGGTTTCACACGCTATGTGTGAGTAGTTCCTTTGTTGGGTTTGATGGGGTAATTCAAAAGGGTTTTCGTGGGTCGCTAATTTGTTTAGGTTGCTAGATCTGTCAAGGTTTGTTCATGATTCTATCTTCTAGTTTGTTTTAACCACTATAGAAAGGGGCTTGCTACCCCGAGTAATAGTGACCATCTCTAGATACTACGACTTTCCGAAAGCCTGTTGTATAATCCAATCTAGCTTAGAAGAGCAACTGATTGAAGTTCGATAGATGCAAAGTGACGTTGTGGACAATATTAGACCTAAACCTAAAGCAGATTGTGCGACACGAAAGGCCTCACACCTCGTGATGGTGAGGTCCGGATACGCGCAGTCTAGGGTCTGGTGACGGAAGTCATTCAGATCTACATCCGTGTCTAAGTTCGTGAGTCATAAACCAGAAGCATATTTAGCATACCTAGCAGCCCTTGACCTTATGAAACCCCTGGAGATGTTCCCTTGACCGCCCAGCGTTTTTAATCTTGATAGTTAATCCCTTAGTTATTTTCGTAGCATTTATTGCATCCTTAGTAGTCATAGCTTAGTTATAGATTTCACTTATTTGCATTCTCTAGTTTTAGTAGGCTCTAGTTTAGTCTCATCTAGTTTAGGTTTCCTAGGTTTAGATTTGCATTAGTTAGTTAAGCATCAAGTTAGCAGTAGAAAACAACCCGACCATCCCTTTCTCCACTCTGGTCTTAGCCATATTCTATTCTAGTGGACTCGTCGCGTAACTCTTAGTCCTTGTGGGATCGACCCTTAAGTACTACATACGATTAGCTGTGCACTTGCAGCTTAGTTGTGTGTCGTGTTGAGTTTAAAAACCTAGAGTTCCTTTAGGTGAAACCTGGTAGGTCTATTCTAGACACATCAAGCATTGAGTCAGAGGTCGCGTTCGATGTATACCAAGCCCCAAGTTGAGAAGATTAAGTCCAAAATTAACGTCTTGTCATGGGTGGAGTCAACGCCAGGTCAATCGGATTTCCAAGAGATAGGGACTTTTGGTGAGTTGTTCGGCTAATGGCATTCCAATCTTCGTCTCTACAATAAAGATAGTCATGACAGATAGCAGAAGATATTAGTACGAACACGCGATTCACAAAAGAAGTTTCAGGTTCCAACCATTTTGACTCAATAAAACAACTCAAATAAAAATAAAAATGTTAGTGCAAATGGTCACATTCCTCCCCCAGACTTACTTCACACCGTCCCGGTGTGTAAGAAAAACCAAAAGAAGAATTGAAACCGAAAATCAAAAGCTAAGAAGGAAAGAAAAACCAGTGATCAAACGTTTGGTGTGTATGGACAATGTGACATGAGTCCCAATACTACTAGGAGCAGGGGATCGATCGGTCTTCGTGAGGGACCGATCGGTCTGGATTTTCTATGATCTCGGACTTTGTCAATCACCACGGGATCGATCGATCTGTCGACAGGATCGATCGGTGTCTAGTGTCTGGAACAAAAAGTTTTGCATTCTCTGCGTTTAGTACCTGTTCCTGAAAACACTTAACACCGGACGTGATTTCACCGTAATAAAATCCTAAAAACAAAACCAAAAATAAAGAAAAACAAAAGATAAAGAGAAATTATGTACGAACTCAGTGGGTTGCCTCCCATAAGCGCTTGTTTGTAGTTGTTAGCTTGACTTTGGTTTCAGGCAGCATGTGGTGCTAGAATGAGAGCCCGCCGCAAAACAAGCTCTCTCCTGTTGCGAATGCGGAAGTCTTGCGGAAAGCTATACTCCGAGCTCATGTGGCTAGGTGTGGAAAGCCAAGCATGAGAGCGAAGAGACGGGTTTGGAGAGAACTCTTCATCATCCTCAGCTCGTACAGGAGACACTTCAGCTGATGCATCGTCTTCAGGAGCAGTCTTATGTACTGGTGCTAGTGGTGGCGGTGGAATGGGCTCTCGTGGTGGTGGAAGTGGTGGTGGTGGTGCAACGCAGCAGAGCCATGACGCAATCTGAGTCAGCAAGGAGTTCTTCTGCTTGGTCATATTATAGGCCCAATGCTCAAACTCCGTGAAACACCCCAACCCATTTTTTTTTTAATTTATTTAATTAATATCTAGTG